>JAWZYV010003282.1:0-11798 GCA_038373885.1 Cheiracanthium punctorium | reverse complement strand
GAATTTCCTTTGTGGTAGGGGCCCCTGTAGAAAAAAAAGAAAAAAAACTATAAGTCCTATACACACCAAAATCAATACCGGTCTTGCGACGGTGGTTTATAACATATATACCCAATTTGAGCTCAATCACATGCCCCGTTCAGGAGCTATCGTGTTCACTCACATACACACAAACACACATACACACACACACATACATACATACATCTCGTAAAAATAGCATAAATGAATTCAGAAGACCCCAAAACGTGTAAATACACCAAAATCTCGAATTCGAATTTTTTCATGATTACAATACTTTCCTTACATGGTACATGTTAGTAGTAGATAAATGTTCGTTCTGCCCATGCGGTACCATGTTAATTCTGCGGTACGCCGCACAAGTGCGTTCCCTGGGTTGAGCGGGGAAGGGGGGCGTGGTCGGACCGGATGTGGGGAGAGGAAGTTGGAAAGGGTTGATAAGAATTTTTTTCCTTTTTTTCAGATAAGGGTACTTGTAATTTTTTTCAGATTGTGACATATTTTTCAAATAAGGGGACTTGTAATTTTTTCAGACTTTAAGATATTTTTGAAATAAGGGTACTTGGAAAAATTTTCAGATTGTGACATATTTTTTAAAATAAGGGGACTTGGAAAAAAATTTTCAAATTTGAACGCGCAACCTACAAAAGAATTCATAGGCTAATGATTGTTGTCCATTAGGCCGAGAATCCTTCAGGTATAAAATTGTAGGTGTATTGTGTTATACTTTAGTTTTGAAAATGAATTGGGACTTTGATTAATTTTTCGATTTTTTTATTTATTTAGTTTTCTTTACCATTTAGTAATAGAACCAATGTAAATGGAATAAATGTTGCTTAATACATACTTCTAATTTTTGTATACCGTTTAAGATTATAGCATATATTTAATAAGTAACAGTTTACTAGAATATTAAAGTAGGGTTTAGGATACCCATACATTTTCTACAAATTTCTTCTACTGTTAGGGAAGTGAGAAAATTATATCATAGAACGATTTTAGTACCCATAGTTTTTACAAATAATGATTTAGATAGTGTATGAACTTTTTTTACCCAAGTTTTAATTGAAGCTAAATAATTTTACAACAAATATTTTTTTAACCAACAGTTTTAATTTTAAGTTATATAATTTTACTAAATATTTTTTTAATCAAATGTTTTTAATTTATCAAGAAAAAAAAATTAATCAAGTGTTTTAATTTTTAGCTAATTTTTTCTATAGTCTATATTTAATAAGTAAGTTTACTAGAATATTAAAGTAAGGTTTAGGATACCCATACATTTTCTACAAATTTCTTCTACTGTTAGGGAAGTGAGAAAATTATACCATAGAACGATTTTAGTACCTAGTTTTTACAAATAATGATTTAGATAGTGTATGAACTTTTTTATCTAAACATTTTTTTTTTCTTAAGAGATTTTTACCCAAGTTTTAATTTTAAGTTAAATAAGTAATTTTACAACAAATATTTTTTTAACCAACAGTTTTAATTTTAAGTTAAATAATTTTACAACAAATATTTTTTTAACCAACAGTTTTAATTTTAAGTTAAATAATTTTACAACAAATACATTTCTAATCACGAGTTAATTTATTTTTATTTTTTTTAAACCAAGTTTTAATTTTAAGTTAATAATTAATTTTACAACAAATATTTTTTTAATCAAATGTTTTTAATTTATCAAGAAAAGAAAAATTTAATCAAGTGTTTTTAATTATCAAGAAAAAAAATTTTAATCAAGAGTTTTAATTTTTTGTATACCGTATTTTTGTTAAGTAGCCGTTTAACATTAAAGTAGGATATCAATACATTTAAGGAAGTAAGAAAAGGGATATATTTAGGGAAGTAAGAAAATTATGCCATAGAAAGATTTTTACAAATAATGATATAGTCTTATTTTCTATTGCGAGAAAATCACTTTAGCCATATATCCCCCAAAACTCAAGTTTTTGTATACGAAATGCATGAATACGCGTTAGATCCCCTTAGAAAGTCTTCCTACCAAGGCACCCCTCATCCTAGGCAGATACCCCCGCGTGCAGGTTTGCCTTAAAGCACAAACAAACAAAGTATTTATCTAAACATTTTTTTCTTACCCACACATTTTTGATAAATTTTAGGCAACGATTATACTAGTTTATATTTTCTATAGATCAATTACAGGGAAAAATTGCACTTTTAGTAATCCTACAAAATATTCTTACTGTATATCCCAAGTAGTATAACTTGATTTATAGAATTTCAATACGATACGAGTTAGATTGTTTATGTGCAACACTCATTGCAGTTTGACTATGAAAGCATAATTTTATACATGAATCAACATTTTTAGAGGTCTTTTATTGATGCACTTAACCTATTTTATAGAAAGGTGAGCATAACTAGCATAAACTTTTAGACTAGATAGTACTATTGTTAGAAAGTTGAACTATTGGAAATAAAAATTGAAGATCCGTTTTAGTATACTGCATGTACATAAAATATCTTTCAATACTTAGATAGTTTTAATCGCAAATCATTACTTGAACTAAAAAAATTCAAGGTTTTTTACTTACGTGAAGCCACATCTTGCGAAATCTTCTAGTCTCTGGACAAAGTACCAACATCTATACGGCTAGCAAGACCGGAAAATCGAGTAATGATTTAAAATACATTATCCCTAATTCCCGGTCCAACTAGCACATGTTCATTCATTCTTAATACCATCATATGCTGAAATAGGTATATTATTTTGACACTAAAAACAAAACACATTTGAAGATATTAAACGCTTTAAAAGTAATTTTTTTTCTTATAACAATTTACCAGATTCACAATACTATTTTATGTAGGATAAAATTAGTTAGCAAGCGAAAATTTAATCTTAGTTAGAATTTACTGAAATACAAATACCATGCATGCCTTATTTTCTATTAGGAGAAAGCCCTCAAACCCCAGTTTTTGTATACAAACTGCATAAAGTACTTCTACCGATAATGCTATTAATATTAATTACACTGGATTACCCACTTAAAATTTCGCAAAACACCAAAATACAGAAAAACATGCATTAACAAAAAAATCACACTTAAAAGTACAACACATCAAAAGTGGAAAATATAATTACCACATAATTATTTTCAATTAGAATTACGGTATCAACTTATATGTAACTAAAATAATAGAAAATATTACACTTACCCTGTATTTGTACACGCGAGAGGTGAAAATAATAAAAATATTTAAATAATTCGCAAATAATACAGCACACAAATCGCACGGCACAAAAACAACCACGTGCATATCCCTAGTACAGCTGATAAGAAATTGAGATAAGAAAGTGCCTTGAGGCTCTACAGAGCCGGTACAATAAGAGTTGGCCAGTTTACCGATAAGATAAAACCAGGGAAGGTACTAGGGGAATACCGAATTGTGGGGACACGTGTTTCATTCTGCGTTCAAAAATGGGGACTTATGGATTAAGATGTTTACTACTTAATTTAATTTTTACAAACGCATTGGAACTTTGTATAGGATATCTATTGAACACGTATTAAATACATTATGATTATTCTTCTGATCGACATTATATCCTAAATTAAAATATCAAAGTTAAGCTACAACGATTAATATATTTTACGTAGTTTAGGAAACTAATGAATCATTAAATTAATTTCTGTGAAACAATTAGCAAAGAGCATTATACTGAAGCAAATTATTTTTGTTAAGTTTTGATAAATAACAGTAATAAATTATAGGCATTGCAGATGAATGAGTATTCACGTATAAAATAGGTATTAAAATTATTGTTTAAAACAATTTTTACAATAATAAACTAAAATTTTTATTTAATAAAATCATAAACTAAAATTATTAATGAAAACTTGTTAATAAATTAAACATATCAAAATTTTTACACTCAGTTTTTTTTATATACTTAAATTTTACAAAGATATCCTTTTAATAAATTCATAAACTAAAACAATTTTTACAATAATAAACTAAAATATTTATTTAATAAAGTCATAAACTGAAATTATTAATGAAAACCTGTTAATAAATTAAACTGATTACTCTAAAAGATAGCTAATCACAACATACATCGGAAAAAATATAAGCAATTATAATACCTGAAAAATACCGGACAACACTCTTGTTGCATGCGGACAAAACATCGGTCAGCTCGGCTAAAGAAATCTTAGGTATCCGTTGCAGGAGAACTTACCTACGCCCAACCTACAAACTCTACAAATTTAACGGCAACTGATTTTCTCTTATCAGGTATCACAGATCAGATAAGAGATAAGGAAGTGACATGCGCAGAAGACACGTGATAGTGACGTGTGCAAATCTGTGTTGATTGAATATCCGGTAGGTTTCTGGCAGGATGTACTATTTGCAATTAGGGGCAACTCTTAGTAACCAGCTAAGACAAGTTAGATGATGCAATATCTACAGGTTTGAGGAAGGTAGAGGGCGCTTGGGTAATCACGTGATTTTTTTAAAGAACCAGTAAAGACATTTTAGTTAGATAAAGTGGTCAGGTGTGTGTTGCGAGACTCTCTTTACACTGTGTGCGCCTATACTTAAGACGTGTATTTTAATTGATTTTTCGCCGAGTTTCAAAAATGTCTTTGCTTGAATCGATCGAAAATAACTTTAACATTGAATACACTCCCGAGTTTTATACTCAAAGTGATGCCGATGTGTTGCTGCAAGAAATAATACAATTGCCTTTAGATGTAAAGCCTCTGCAAAGTATTGAAAAGAAAATTTCCCCCGAGTTTTATACTGAAAGTGATGTTGACGTGCTACAGCAAGAATTGTTTCAGTTACCCCTGCAAAGTAGTGAAAAGAAAATTTCCTCGACCCGTAAAGTAATTACTTTTGCTGATGAAGGAATCAATTACAGTTTACCTGGAGCAACAGTCTATGTTTACTCTTGGATACCCATTTTGCAAAAAATACGTGAAGATCTACAGAAAGTGACAAATTATGAATTTAATATGGTGCAAGTGAACTTTGGCTGTGAAGAACAACCTAAAATTGAAGACGGCAACTACGAAGATTTTAATCTAGACCTATCATCAGGTGTATGCATTCTAAGTTTTGGATCTAAACGAACTTTGGATTTTAAACCAGCGAACTGTGAAACCACTACCATTAAATTAGAACATGGTTCAATGTGTAAGATATATCCCCCAACCAACAAACTTTTAACGCATGGTATTCCTTCTGAACTTAGTGTGGCAGACCCGCACATTAACCTAACGTTTGCCAAAATGTACATTTATGAGCCTTCCCCGAAAAGGGCAAAGTTGGACGATTGGACGGATCATCTTTACCATAGCTTATATGCTTCTGTAAATAGTACATGGCACTTGGAAAGACTTATCTACGTTTCACTTCACGATGAAAGAACTGACTTGAAGATTCATATTAGACAATTTATTCAGAATGCCCAATTAGACTATATACCAACCGGCCAGGGAGTCGTGATGAACCCTTCCACATGGATCGAATTTATTGTAAAACTATTAGATTTTAATATAGGTCATAGCAATAGCTCTTTTATTTGTAATAATCAATTATCTGTATTTAATGATGATGGAAAATGCATCTTACAACAAATTTACAAAACCGGAGATTCATTCTCGTTAAATCCAATTTCCTTAACACTTTTAAATGATCAAGTAAAAAAACTTTGCGAAATGAGAAATGAAATATTGGAATGCATTTTAAAAACGCTATATACGACGACCCTACCCCATTTAATTTTAAAATTAAAGCCGCAAAAATGTAACCGCGAACCCCATTGTACTTATGATGAGGCTAAACAACAATTAATGGATATAGTACATCAGGAAATTTTTAAAAACATAGGCCGGGTTCAGGATCATCCTTCGCAAAGGATACATGCTTGCTCGAATAGAACACATGTTGATGAGAGAGAGGGTCTTATAAGTAGTAAAGCATGGTTTATGGTCGACATGTCGTATATTGCAAGAGAGATATGCGAGAACAAATGTACTTGTCATTATGACGGAGAATTTTTTTCAAACATTTTCATTGAAGACTACATGAAGTATCTTCAAAATGTGCTATTTAATACATTTTTTCAACCGTTTTCAGATTTTACTAATTTCAAGGATGGCAAAACATGTGTAATTATGTGATGTATAACTAGTATTGCGATTGTAAAAAATATATTAAAACCATTGTGATTATGAAGAAAAGGTATGCTTGCTTCTACAACAGTAGGATTTTACTCACTTGTGCATGCTTAGTTATAGAATACTCATTGAAAAGTTATTATTTTCTTAATTGTGTAAATAGTTTGTGTAATTTAAAATATATTTTTGTAAATAAATAAGTTTAAATACGAAAACTTTTCTGTGTTTTCTTTATGTGTACATGTGTGTTGATTACTTGCAAAATAAAAATCTATGAAATAAAAAGTGGTAAAGGTAGCATACTTGGTCACGATTTAAGGTTCTCGTTTTATACTTATCTTTTATACACTACAAGGTAGAAAGTTAGAAATTTAACAAAATTTATTGAAGCATGTACTATGGAAACATTAATCTACCACATAGAAATAAAATGTTTTGATTAAAATCATAAATTTAAGTGTGATAGGTAAATTGTGTTACATGAGAATTCCCAAAGTACTAATTTTTTATAAAATGAACTTAGCTAAAAAAGTTAGTTTCCATAATTTTATAACTTAATCGATTTTACAGGTTTTTCAAAAATAAAGTTAAGTGAGATAAAGAAACTTAGTATTTTTAAATAAAGATTTTTTGAGGTGTTCTTTAATGTAAAGATCTTACCACATTTTACTTGAAGTAACAGAATATTTTAAATCAGACACTATGTTTTTTAAAACATCAGAGTATTAACTTAGCATATTTTTGTAATTCTTATTAAGTAATGTGCTTGAATATTTTTATGATAAATATCCACTAAGTGCACATGTTACACATTTTAGTGATTGAGATGGTTATGCTTACAAATTTTAAATAAATATGCTCTTACTTTTATACATGTTACTTGTTCAAACTAAGTATACTTTTGATTCTTGAAATAAACTAACAGATCTGTACTTTGAAAATTTTATTGAAGTGTTGAACTTTGGTATTTTTTCGAATGTTACGAACTTGATACATTTTTTCTGAAGTGCTAGATATGTGAAATTGTCTTTTTAGAAACATTGAATTATTCAACTTAGTGCATTTCAGTTACTCTTTCAAGATAACGGACTTAGAATTTTTTACAAATAGCAAGCTAGTAACTTGCTAAACATGCTTCTTGCAAATATTTTTAAATACCGTTCTGAAAAATCACAGTGTCTACTTAATTTATTATATTTTAATTTGTTTATTTCTTTTAGTAGTTACAACTTTGATAATTTTTAAGAACGGTATTTAAAAATATTTGCAAGAAGCATGTTTAGCAAGTTACTAGCTTGCTAAACACCTGGCCACTTTATCTAACTAAAATGTCTCTATACTGATTCTTTAAAAAATCACGCGATTACCCAAGCGCCCTCTACCTTCCTCAACCCTGTAGATATTGCATCATCTAACTTGTCTTAGCCTGTTACAAAGAGTTGCCACTCAATGTACATCCTGCCAGAAACCTACCGGATATTCAATCAACACAGATTTGCACACGTCACTATCACGTGTCTTCTGCGCATGTCACTTCCTTATCTCTTATCTGATCTATGATACCTGATAAGAGAAAATCAGTTGCCGTTAAATTTGTAGAGTTTGTAGGTTGGGCGTAGGTAAGTTCTCCTGCAACGGATACCTAAGAATTCTTTAGCCGAGCTGACCGATGTTTTGTCCGTATGCAACAAGAGTGTTGTCCTGTATTTTTCAGGTATTATAATTGCTTATATTTTTTCTGATATATGTTGTGATTAGCTATCTTTTAGAGTAATCAGTTTAGTTTATTAACAGGTTTTCATTAATAATTTCAGTTTATGACTTTATTAAAAAAATTTTAGTTTATTATTGTAAAAATTGTTTTAGTTTATGAATTTATTAAATAAAAATTTTAGTTTATTATTGTAAAAAATTGTTTTAAACAATAAGTTTAGTTTATGCATTTATTAAAAGGATGTCTATGTAAAATTTAAGTCTATAAAAAAAATTGAGTGTAAAAATTTTGATATGTTTAATTTATTAACAAGTTTTAATTAATAATTTTAGTTTATGACTTTATTAAATAAAAATTTTAGTTTATTATTCTAAAAATTGTTTTAAACAATAATTTTAATACCTATTTTATACGTAAATATTCATTCATCTGCAATGCCTATAATTTATTACTGTTATTTATCAAAACTTAACAAAAATAATTTGCTTTAGTATAATGATCTTTGCTAATTGTTTCACAGAAATTAATTTAATGATTCATTATTTTCATAAACTATATAAAATATATTAATCGTTGCAGCTTAACTTTGATATTTTAATTTGGGATATAATGCCCATGTTTACAAAAAGGATAGATTTTTATTGAAATGGCTTTAATCTAACATGATTTTAATCCATAAGTCCCCATTTTTGAACGCAGAATGAAACACGTGTCCCCACAATTCGGTATTCCCCTAGTACCTTCCCTGGTTTTATCTTATCGGTAAACTGGCCAACTCTTATTGTACCGGCTCTGTAGAGCCTCAAGGCACTTTCTTATCTCTCTCAATTTCTTATCAGCTGTACTAGGGATATGCACGTGGTTGTTTTTGTGCTGTGCGATTTGTGTGCTGTATTATTTGCGAATTATTTAAATATTTTTATTATTTTCGCCTCTCGCGTGTACAAGTACAGGGTAAGTGTAATATTTTCTATTATTTTAGTTACATATAAGTTGATACCGTAATTCTAATTGAAAATAATTATGTGGTTCTTATAGTTGCACTTTTGATGTGTTGTACTTTTAAGTGTGATTTTTTTGTTTTGTTTTGTTAATGCATGTTTTTCTGTATTTTGGTGTTTTGCGAAATTTTAAGTTGGTAATCCAGTGTAATTAATATTAATAGCATTATCGGTAGAAGTACTTTATGCAGTTTGTGTACAAAAACTGGGGTTTGAGGGCTTTCTCCTAATAGAAAATAAGGCATGCATGGTATCTATATTTCAGTAAATTCTAACTAAGATTAAATTTTCGCTTGCTAACTAATTTTATCCTACATAAAATAGTATTGTGAATCTGGTAAATTGTTATAAGAAAAAAAATTACTTTTAAAGCGTTTAATATCTTCAAATGTGTTTTGTTTTTAGTGTCAAAATAATATACCTATTTCAGCATACGAAGACAAAAATTAATGAAAATGTGCTAGTTGGACCGGGAATTAGGGATAATGTATTTTAAATCATTATTCGATTTTCCGGTCTTGCTAGCCGTATAGATGTTGGTACTTTGTCCAGAGACTAGAAGATTTAGAACGATGTCCCTTCACGTAAGTAAAAACCTTGTATTTTTTTAGTTCAAGTAATGATTTGCGATTAAAACTATCTAAGTAGTTGAAAGATATGTGCTAAAACGAATCTTCAATTTTTATCTTCAATAGTTCAACATTCTAACAATAGTACTATCTAGTCTAAAAGTTTGTGCTAGTTATGCTCACCTTTCTATAAAATAGGTTAAGTACATACCTCTAAAAATATTAATGCATGTATAAAATTATGCTTTCATAGTCAAACTGCAATGAGTGTTGCACATAAACAATCGAACTCGTATCGTATTGAAATTCTATAAATCAAGTTACTCTACTTGTGATATACAGTAAGAATATTTTGTAGGATTACTAAAAATGTAATTTTTTCTCTAATTGATCTATAGAAAATATAAACTAGTATAATCGCTGCCTAAGATTTATCAAAAATGTGTGGGTAAGAAAAAATGTTTAGATAAATGCTTTGTTTGTTTGTGTTTTAAGGCAAACCTGCACGCGGGGGTATCTGCCTAGGATGAGGGGTGCCTTGGTAGGAAGACTTTCTAAGGGGGTCTAACGCGTATTCATACATTTCGTATACAAAAACTTGAGTTTTGGGGGATATATGGCTAAAGTGGTTTTCTCGCAATAGAAAATAAGACTATATCATTATTTGTAAAATCTTTCTATGGTATAATTTTCTCACCTCCCTAACAGTAGATTACATTTGTAGAAAATGTATGGGTATTCTAAATCCTACTTTAGTGTTAAACGGCTACTTAACAAAAATACGGTATACAAAAAATTAAAACTCTTGATTAAATTTTTTTTCTTGATAAATTAAAAACATTTGATTAAAAAAAAATTTGTTGTAAAATTAATTATTTACTTAAAATTAAAACTTGGTTGAAAAAAATAAATTTAGAAATGTATTTGTTGTAAAATTATTTAACTTAAAATTAAAACTTGGTTAAAAAATAAATTAACTCTTGATTAAAAAAATATTTGTTGTAAAATTAATTAAAAAAATATTTGTTGTAAAATTATTTAACTAAAAATTAAAACTTGGTTAAAAAAATATTTGTTGTAAAATTATTAACTTAAAATTAAAACTCTTGATTAAAAATAAATTTAGAAAAATATTTGTTGTAAAATTAAAACTTGGTAAAAAATATTTGTTGTAAAATTATTTAACTTAAAATTAAAACTGTTGGTTAAAAAAATAATAATAAAAATAAATTACTCTTGATTAAAAAATATTTGTTGTAAAATTACTTATTTATCTTAAAATTAAAGTTTGTAGGCCTCCTGGGGATGTTGTTCATTTCTTTGCTCCACATAGTTAATTATTATTTAAAGAAACAAAAACAACAACGCGTCTGCTGTGCTACGCCCTGTCTCCATTCATGCGAGGCTAGCGTGATGGGGAAAGGCACAGTAAGAATTTTTATTTGAAATGAGGCGGTAGACGAGTTCTACCGGGCGGCTGGTGGGTCCTCATTTTATAATAAAATTTTTTATTTCAGGTTTAATTCATATAGCTTATTTAAAATTATGTCAAAGTCTCTTATTTTGATACTAAATGTTAAAGTCCCTTATTTTTCATGAGAGAATGCATCGCAATCTGAAAATTTTTTCCAAGTCCTCTTATTTGAAAAATATGTCACAATCTGAAAATTTTTCCAAGTCCCCTTATTTGAAAAATATGTCACAATCTTAAAAAATTACAAGTCTCCTTATTTCAAAAATATCTTAAAGTCTGAAAAAATTACAAGTCCCCTTATCTGAAAAAAAGGAAAAAATATTCTTATCAACCCTTCGAACATCCGGTCTTAGCATCCGGTCCGACCACGCCCCCCTTCCCCGCTCAACCCAGGGAACACAGTTATACAGGCAGCACCGCAGAATTAACATGGCACCGCATGAGCAGAACTGTCATTTATCTACTACTGCCACTGCTACAGATGCAGAATGTTTTGACCCTTAAGTCCACAATAGAGTCTCGCAATAATGCAGGGTGTCCCACCTAAATTAAGCCACCTTGAATGTGTGCCGTAACTGTATAGGAAACAGACGAATCAGAACGAAACAAATATATTAAGAAAATATACACAGAAATAGTGTTTACAAGGAAAAAACTCACTACCTGTTCCATCTGGGCAGAAATAAAAATAAATGTGTAAGAAAATAGGGAGAAAGTGTCCCACCGAAATAAAATTGGTACTGCTAATAACCAATATATTCGTTATGTGTGCATATGAATCTGAATAGTCGATGCGGCATATCATTTACCAATCCTTGGAGGATGGTAACATCAGCATTATCCCAGTGTTCAATGATGGCTTAC
>JAWZYV010003281.1:0-11389 GCA_038373885.1 Cheiracanthium punctorium | reverse complement strand
AAAAAATTTATTGCAAAATGAAATTGGATCTCCTATAAAAAATGGCTTATTCATGTTAGTTAAAGGGGAAACATCCCCATTTATTTTCCCACTGTAAATACCGTCTGGAAGTAAATATTATTAAAGGAAAAAGGCCTTGTTAGGGAAAAACAAAATACCAATCTAAATTTTTTAAATTTCTACAGAATTTAAGAAAAAAAAAAAATGTTATTTTTTACTTGCACGTTGGTTGGGTGTAAAAAAGTTTTTCCTGCTAATTTACGACCGCAGAGTAATGAGGGGTAAAAATGTGGCAATATTATGCTACGAAATTACAAAAATAACTTACAAGCAACAAATGGTGCAGCTAAACCGTAAATGCAATTTTTTTCTTGCGCACTAGCCGGTTTTTTTGGGTTGAGAGAACGGTTGCAACACACTGCGCTGTACTGTACACCATCTCTAGGGGAAAGGCGCCCCAAAAGAGCTTACTATACATATACATGACTATAAGCATACATGTATAAAATTTAATATATCGTAAAATTATTCCAGGATTTATGGGGGGGCGGGGGTTTAGTTGCTATCAAATTTCACCCCATAAATATGTATTGTTTTTGTGACCATGAATTTTTTTCTGTTCCAGGGATAAGCCACGGCGTGGATTAAAAAAAAAAAAAAAGTTCACCCCTTACTCCTTTTGAAAAATTTTTTCTTTTTACATGTGTATGTGGAAAAGAGGAGGAGAGGGGGGGGTAGCAAATTTTTGTAATTCGCACACTTCGAAAAATTTCTTCGACCGACACTGTTTCCACATTTAATTTAAATTAACATGTTTTGACACATTATTGCTGTTGGATCACGGCAGTTATTTACATGGACAATTATCAGGTGTGGAAGTCCTGGGGCAACAAAGGGGTATTGGCTCATTATTATTTCTCAAGCAAGTTAACAATTTTTTTGATGACCAGTGTGCCATATCTTGAGTACATAATAGTGTCGTGATTTACTTTGTGATTGTTTCTCGCAAAAATAAACGATTTATCGGATCGAAGATTAATATTAACTATTTTGACAAGAATACGAAACTCTCTCTGGAATGTTCAAAACGAAAAATGAGTGAAAAAAGTGAAAGAACTGGTCTTCTATTAACAGAATTTTATTTAAAAAATTATTTTGCACAACATTAGGTATTCGTTCGGGAGTTTTACATAAAAATGTCTATTGTGGGAGCACCTTTCTTGTGGAGGCCCCGGGGCTGCAGCCCTGGTTGCTCTCCCCTAAATCTGGCCCTAATTACAAAGCAATCTTAAGTCATACTACACTATCTGGCCAAAAGTATCCGGACACCAATGGTATGGACTTGGAGCGTCCTGAGGCAGATATTAATATGATTTTGGTAAGCTTTTTGCATCGATGACAGCCTGCACACCTCTGGGAAGACTTACCAATACAGGAAGTAAAAATACCAGTTTTTAATATGTGGCAATAAGAATTGACTTCCCGGCGTCCATCACGGCTGAGGTGAGTGCTTGCAGTGAGGATGGTCGATTTGGCCGGCTACGTAATATGCGCTCTAATTCGTCCCAGAGGTGTTCTGTGGGATTAAGATCGGGGATCTGAGAAGGTCAGTCCAGTTTTTAAGGCCCATTTCGTCAAACCACGTCTGTGCTAGCCTCGATGTGTGAATGGAGCAGTTATCCTACTGAAGAGAAATGGGCCTTCCCCGTAATATTGCCACAGAGTTGGGAGTCCAGCATTGTCCAGAATGTCCACATATATCGCAGAGTTCATGTTTCCAACCACAGGAACTAACGGACCCAGGCTCAACTACAAGAAACGCCCACCACCATTATACCGCCATCACGAAACTTAACAGTCGGCACAATTCAGTCACGCAAAAAACGTTCGCCGGGCATCCGCCAAACTCAGACGCGTCCCTCCGACAGCCAGATTGTGAAGCGAGATTCATCACTCCAAAAAACAGTTTTCTACACGTCCACAGTCCAATGACGGTGATCTCTGCACCATTGCAATCGATGCTTCGCATTCTGTGGAGTGATGTTCGGCTTGTGAGCCGCTGCACGACATGGAATCCCAAGTTGTTTAACTCTCGACGAAGAGTCCTGCTGCTAACACTAGCGCCTGATGAACTTTGGAACTCCTGAGAAATTTCCACCAACGAGGACTTGCGATTGTTTTCCACTACCCTTTTCAGAGTTCTGCGGCTCCGTTCACTAAGTTTTTTCGCTCTACTACTCCGTTTTTCTGCAGTTTCACTGCCTCGACATTTCCACTTCACGATTACATCACTCACAGTGGATTTAGGCTTCTGTAGAATGTCCGCAATCTCACGAACTGATTTCCCACAAAAGTGGCATCCACTATACTGCCACGATCGAATTCACTAAGCTCCTTTGCCTTACTCACTGCTTCACAAACGCATACATACAACCGGACAAACCACTACCAAAACTTTAATAGCTTTCGATTACGCATCAAATTTGCATCACCCGCCAAAACCACTTTTTTAGGGGGTGTCCGGATACTTTTGGCCAGATAGTGTATATAAAAACATTTTCATGAAGTTATTTTAGAATCTATGAAGAACTGAAGAAATACATTTCATCTTGATACATTTAAGAACCAAATAATAATTAATGCAAGTTTAATAAAGTAAATTGTAAGCAAATTAATTTAACTTTTTTCAAATAATGAAGATAAACATTAAAAATTTTAATATATTTTCGAATATTTTTTTGCAGTTCAACTCTTCCATTAATATAGTCCACTATTCAAACTGAGATGGACCACGTAGTAAATATTCAACAAAATCCTAAAAAAATTCTTTGAAGATATTTATTATAAAAAGTAAAATATATGTAAATATATGGCTTTTAGAGAAGGCAGAGAATAAACGAGATCCATCTCTTCCGGGATAACCCTATAAGTTCCAATGATAATTCAAAAACTATTAAAATCCCACAGAACAGCATTTTGCATAGTTGCCAGTGTTACCTAACGAAGTATGTAGTATCAATATCCTGAAATAGTTTGTAAAAATAATTATAGCCTCATACACTTCAGAATCATATGATTAGTTTATAATTAGCTGCAGCTGATTAAGCCTGAACATACACTTACGATTCGAGACAATTGATCGAACGCAGGTTAATCGTAGTTGTGAGGGAATCCTACACTCAAGGTTCGTGATTTTGCTTATGTCGTACACCTATCAGGTTCGTTGTCCTCTAACTAATGTATATCCTTTAAATAAGCGACACTCCTGATTGTACGTCTATCGATTTCTGCTCGAAACAGAAGCCAATGGAGCGGGTCCATTAACCATTGATAATGCACCAATGTAACAGATTTGCTTACGCGCCTAATTAAGTAGGGTCTATTTGATCAAGTGGCTGCGTTAAGGGGGCGCATATCAGATGGGAATTAATACAGTTATATATGCATTATAGATCTTGTTGATTGGGGCTACTGAGTAGATCAATGGGGCCAATCGGAAATTGTACGGAAAAAGTAAGCATTAAAATATTTATGATATATTTTGATTAAAATACCTTCACTTTTTAAGAATATTTCATGTCGGCTCTTGCTTAGTTCAAACAATTTTTGTTCGAATAATAGCTCTAAAATTAATCAATTACATCTGTCCGTAAATTATACCACAGTGTTTTGTAACTGATTCACTGCTGATGATTGTTTGAATAAAATTTTACATTTTCACGTTTTATTATGGGCAGAATCCTAATATGAAGTAAAAATCTAGGGTTGTTATAAATTTTTGAAAGGCTTTTTGTGTCTCATTGTTCACTATACTGGATGATTATAAATGAAGTTTAAGTTTCAAAACGCTATAAAAAGAGAGCCACTGATGATAATGACATAAATTTGAACGTAATATTATTGAAGAAGGGGGAAAGCGTATTGCAAAAGAAAAAAAAGAAAACAGTATTGAATTTTAGAAGCGCCATCTGTTACTTCAGGCCCCATTAATTATAATCGCGTTAACTATCCGAAATGTCACCAGCATGGCGACTTATTGGCGAAATATCGCCAAATCTGGTGTTAAAAATGACCCCAAAAGTGTTATCGGCAATATTTCTCGAGAATTCGAGAAAACCCTATGTTAAACAATGAGGACACCAAAACGTCCCACCTCGCGTTTTAATTAACCGATTTTAATGCAAATTTTAATTATTTGACGCGTAGAATACGCGTAGATTTTCGCTATTTAACCTTTCAAGGGCAGAACAACCAGAAATTCGTGACTCTGTTATATAGTCTTGTAATTAACGCCGGAGATAAGGCTTGTTTCATGTTAAAAAAGGCAATTTAAAAAAGCTAGACAAAATATAAACTGTACGTAGTATAATAGTTTTACATTAACGGTACTAAATTGAAATCAATAACTCGCTTTCCTTAAAGCAAAAGTTAGTGACAAGACTGTTCGAATGGGTCAATAGCAAAGACCGTATAAGGAGATATAAAAAGGGTTAGGAAAACGAGAAACGGGTTACTTCAGGGTATTTTTCTTTTTTGTCACTGGATTGCGCTGATTTGCGAAATTATTACGGGTAAAAATGCGGTTCGTGGGACAATAAGGAAGTCAAAAATAATGTTAACTAATTTCGTGGAACTACTTTTGGGAAACGAGCACAACTCGATTGCATTGTAGTGTAGTCTTGATTCACAATATTCAACTAATTGCGCATCATGGTTTGCGGAGGATAGACTAATGAAAAACAACACGCACAGAAAAATTTCAAATTTTATTAGCTTAGCTTCATAAACCGTACTAGCCGGAATATAATGCGACCCTGAAATTTTTCATCAAGATAATATAGAAAAATCCTATCTTTAAATCTCGAATTTAGTTCTAGTGAGGTTTTTTATGGAAAATGATCAGTCAAAAAGTATCGCGTTATATTCGGGCTAATACGGTATAAAAATGTATATTAATACATACTTAAATGTTACATTAACGGGATGAATTTAAAATATGTTTCTATCTTTTAGAAATAGCCAAATAGAATATTATCACTTTGAGTACTTTCGTATACGACTTAAGCTTTTTCATTCTGCGTTCGTTTTGCTATTATTTTGTAACTCGAAATGAATATTATGCCCACTTCATTTTGATTTTTCGCTTTTGGCCATCTAAAGAATCTATTTCTCTAAAAATATCTACAGCAGAAAACCTGAAATCATAAACATGTGTTTCCCCTCGTGTACGGTTCATGAAAAATCTTTAAAATTCAAATATTGTTACATACTTGAAAGCATTTCTTACTGTATATGTAAATAGGACGATTCTACTTTTTTTTGGAATCAAACAGAAACATTTTGAATTTATTTTATTTATGTCTTTATGACGGATACAAATATTGACTTAAAAATTCACAAATGTCGGGAAAAGTATTTTTCTCATTCGATCATGAATACAATTTAAAATGATTTCTCAGAAGCATTTCGGACATATTTTTAATAGTTTTTTAAAAGTGCGTTACTGAGAAAGTAGAGCAAGAAACATAAAAGAAGTAATTTTTCCTTTCGCCTGGTCCAAAAGTTTTGATTACTATGTTTTCGACTAATTCCTGATATCCTTTAAAATATTCTTAAAGCGTAAAACTATTAGATGTTTTTTTCTTGTACATTAAATCCCAAAAATAAATTTTCAGGAAGTTTTAAATTGCTACTAAGCTGAGCCTGAAGCATAGGAGTCACATTTATTACATTTTAAATCTTGGAATTTTATAGATTTGCCATTCAAGAAAGATATGTGGTGAAAACGAGGGTTGTGGGCGTCTTCCTTCCTTGGTAGATGAATTTTAAAATGGCTTGAATTTGACTTTTTAAGTAATCATTTAACTCTTTAACGCGCGGTGTTCCCGCTCTGGGAACACCAAACTCTGACGTTTTTGACTGTTGCCAGTCACGAAGAATAGATTTGATTTCTATAAAAATAGTTGCGGGTGACAAAAGCTCCACGAGAATCCTTTACTTTTTAGCACGTCATTTCCCGTAAAAAAAATTGTCACGATTATTTTTAACAGCACTGACATCTGCTGAAAAATGGAAGAATGCGAAAACAGCTGGATAGATTGCCCAATGCTGAAAAAAGGGCAGCCGTTGCCATCGCTCGACTTAACTACCAGCAAGATGGCGGACGATCGAAACGCTCATCGTGTGCCACAGATCTAGAGACCACTTTTTTGACGACAGCTGGCAGTGTCGGCGCACAGCCAGCTGTCGTCAAAAAGGGGGTCTCTAGATCTGTGGCACGCGATGAACGTTTCGATCCGCCATCTTGATGGTAGTTAAGTCGAGCGATGGCAACAGCTGCCCTTTTTTACCATTGTACAGTCCATCTAGTTTGTCAAACCCGATATCAGTCAAAACCCGAATTAACTTGGGAAAACGCGTTCTGACTGAGAGCGTTAGGCAAAACCCGAATTAACTAAGCAAAACGCGTTTTGACTGACAGTGCTCGGGAAAATCCGAATTAATTAGGGAAAGCCCGTTTTATCCGGGCAGCTGTAGCACAATTTCGAGGGGCCCCCAGAGCAGAGGCCGTACCCACTGATGTTTATTTTGGGTCTCGCAAAGGGCCAGTGTTAGCATATTTTCCAGGGGACCCCTAAAAGCGATGGCCGGAGCCACAATGTTTTTGGGTGGTCTCACAAAGGGCCAGCATTAGCACATTTTTCCGGGCCCGTAAAAGCGATGGCCGGACCACTGATGTTTTTTGGGGTCTCGCAAATGCTAGCGTTAGCATATTTTCCAGGGGGCCCCCTACAGCGATGACCGGACCCCACTGATGTTTTTTTAGGTTCTCGCAAACGGCGAGCGTTAGCATATTTTCGAGGGAGGAGCAAGATCCAATTTTTAGTTCATAAAGCATTAACATTCCGCAATTCACTTGTGAAAACTGGTTTTTCCCGAGCGCTGTCAGTCAGAACGCGTTTTCCCTAGTTAATTCGGGTTTTGACTGATTCCGGGTTTGAACTGTAACATATCGATGTACATTTTCATAACATTCTCCAGTTCTCAGCGGATGCCGATACTGTTAAAAATAATTCTGACATTTCATTTTACAAATAATCGAACATTTTTATGGGAAATGATATGCTGAATAGAAAAAGGATTCTTGTGTGACTATGTCTTCAATCAAGTACTTTATTGAAATCAAATTTATTGTTCGTGACTGACAACAAACAAAACGTCCGAGTTTTGTGTCCTCACGGCGAGGACACCACGCGTTATAGGGTTTATCTTGAAACAGTTATGCAAACGTGTCTCTTTTAGTGTTAAAGGTTAAAATGAAAACAAGATGGATTTCGTTCTAAATAATTTCCTGATGTCGGTGTCGATTACTAAAGGCCAGAGCACAGATCATGCATTTTATTTTAATGCTTTCAGTAGAAAACTGGAAAACTGACGGAAACTCTTTCGCGGAATTTGCGATTTAGCACATTAATCTTTTGTCTTAAATTAATCTATTGTCGTTACCTCTTGATGTCTGCATCGGCCCTTATGGCGTGCCTAGGCAGCTTTGAGATGCTCCCGAAACCGCCTCGCTCACTCAGCGTTGTACATTTTGGCACCTCTGCGTGGTCTATAATCCTCCTCTTTTCGGATGATAGCCAATGATTTATACTTCTAGCTGACTCTAGGTAGACATATTGCTCTATTTTAACACTTCTTCGTTATATTTCACCTATAAATATTGCCCAAATTATACTTATTTTAATTTAAATCGATTCTTTCTAGACAAACTCTATAAACACACGAAAACACCCCGCCAGCCCACCCAGGCCCGACGCAAGCTCAAGATCATAACAGCGAGCTGAGTAGAAAAGCTAAATAGTGGTACTCGATTTATGTTTTTTACTATTTGACTAACAATTAGATAGAAACATAAACATCCGGTTTAGAGGTGGAAAGCGAGCCAGTCCACTAGATGTCAGGGGGGCCAATCAGACGTGTGCTTGCCGCTAAATTATTCAGGCGCAGTATTCAAGAAATAACGGATTGTTTACTGCGATGATATTTTTAAATTTACAAGGAATCAGTGTATGCATTTAAAACACACACCATATTGTTTCATTTGTTAATCTAAATAATTAAAAAATATACAAAATCCACTCGCTTTCCCCCTTCCTCGACCGGTTCATTTGGATTTCACCTTTACTGGCAGCTTGCCAATATTCTACGCGAACCGCAGTCAAACAGTGTTATGAAGGTAAAGACGATATAGACCTTTTCGTCATGGTCCACCTTTCTGACCTGGTATCCTTATGTGGTTTTTAAAGTAGTTTCACTTCAAAACGACGTTATTTTCCGGTCCCCTAATACACTCATACATTCTTATTTCACACTAGCCGCCTCCGGCGACCAGTTGGTTGTCCGTCTTAATAAATCTTGTTCGGAGAGACTCGTGTTCTTCACCGGCTTCCTTGGCACTCAAATCTCTCAGATTCTGAATAGAATTTAAAATTAAGATGGTTACAAACAGGGACGGCCCTACGGTAAGTGTCGTCCCTGCTAATGTAAAAGAGACGCCCCCTTTTATGCTACTTAGTTTTTGAGTTCGAAATGACACCCCTTCGAAGCCGGCTCCCAGATGCGTTGCTTACTGTGTCGAGCCGCCCCTGATTAGAAAAATAAGATGGTTAAAGCATAAAAACCTGCAAAAAGGAACAAATTATTTTCGTCTTATATTAATTCTGAAGAGCTTCTGGATGTATTGTCCTTTATCAAAAATGGAAAGGAAAAAAAACTAAGAAAATCTGAAACATTTCAGATTTTAAATACGCACTAAAGTGCTATATATTAAAAGCGTATTATAATCCATGGGTCTTCCCTATTTTCTTTCCTTATTCCTTTAAGTTGGAAAGTATATCCTTATTCATGAGTGTGATTAAACACAACTAAAATTGATATTTCTATCCTTTTTCTGGATGCAATACAGTAGAAATAGATGGGAAAAGCTGTGCAGAAAAATGCACAGTTCGAACTGAAATAAAGTTTAAAAACTCATTCAGGTGTATTCATAATTCAAGTAGCAGAAGCAGACGATAAATAGCGCTTGGCGCTAGAATCATACATTTCCTCAAAATCGTATCTCAACCATTTTATTTGTTGCCAAATTAAAAAGTGGCACGTTTTAGTCTCGGAAAATTTGCAAATCGTATTTTTCTTTTGAGTATAAAACATTTCATTCCTGCTCTAACTTCATATGCACACGATGTATTAATTAAAAAATAACCTTACAAATAATGTAAACAAAAAAAAATCGTTATTCTTTTATTTTTACTTCAAGAGTCTGAATCATTTAATAAGCTCGCCAAACATGGCAACCTAGATAGCTAAACTCTCCCTCTTTCCACTGCAGGGTTACAATTGCAAAATGGCGAGAACAAAAATGATCATTTTGCGACACGCTTTTTATCGATATCTCCTAAAATAATTCGAGTTTCGAAAAAATCGCTTCGAGGTGTGTCGAGACCCGTCTTGGAGAATTTCCGTACAAAATTTGGTAGGTCTACAATCACCCGTTTCGGAGCTACACGAGACACAGACAGACAAACTAACTAACGGACAGTTTACACATTGCTTTATTTATATAGATGTATAACCCATTTTTTAAACACGTAATTTGAATAAGATTTTTCTACAATTTATGAGATTTTAATGTCGAACAGATGAAGTAATTTTAGATTTAAATCTTTCACGAGCTATCAGGGGAAAGGATTCCGAGCTTTGAGTGCATTTATTTATTTAGAACACGAAGAATGTATGCACTATACTGTCGGAAGGCTCTGAATTACGTTTAACTTCTCGTGCAACAGATCCGAAAAATAATCTTATCAAGAAATGCATTTCCTTCACAATTCCTGTGATGTTGGTGGAGTGGTATGAACGTTAAATTTCCTTTTAAGCTAAATTTTCTTTGAAAATTGTGTTACTTTATTGATGTAAAAGCTCGTGATTTAGAATGATCCGTTTAGAGTAGATCACGATTATTTTACGAAAAAATATGCTTAGCTGTAAAAGGGCGTTGTAGAGTTTTCTTCTAAATGAACTTAAAATATGAATAAAAAACAACAATGAAAACATTTTTCTCTAAATTTTAAAGCATCGATTTTTTACCCGATTTACTAAATGTTAAAAAATCCTCTAAAAGAGACCGCGCAACCCTCTAATAAGCGACCGGGACCCGATTCTCTGTTCAAACATTTCTAGCATTTTTACGGAAATAAAGTATACAAAAACCACATTCCAAACAAGTGGATGTACTGTAAATCGACAGCACGTGCAAGTACACGTACACATCACGTGCAAATCTTGCAGGTTAGAGGAGAGATATGTCTAAGAAACGAGTGATTTTTACTGTTGGAATAGCGTACTGGTATGATCGAGTCACACGAAAAAGGAAATTCAGAGATGAAGTTTGTGGTTACTTTCGGTAGTTGGATAACCCTAAAAGTAATTTTAAAGTAAATAGATTTTTTATGACATATTCAGAATGCATGAAGAATATCAGGATAAATGCTCTTTTGTCCAGATGTAAAAAAACAAAATGGAGAGAGAAGTACTGTCAGAGACAGAGAAAAGAATGAAAACAATTCAAAATTTCTAATCATTTTATTAAAATTGAAATTTATATGTTTGTGTAATTACTTATATATTAGCATGCAGTTTCATAAGTAACAAAACTAATGATATTTTTATGCATTTTTTGCTTGGCTATCAAATGTTTACACTTCTTTGAGCGACCACCTCCTTTAACGACCTATTTCCGCGAAACGGAGGATGATAGCTCCCAAGGCGTTTCACTGTATTTACTGTTAGATCTGATTGCTGATTAAAATAATTAATGTATTTAAAATTATTATTCTATTTGAACTATCGAATTCCCTTTTAACTAGAACTAGTACTGATCGGTTTAAAATCGAACTCATTAAGGTTCCATGCAATTTGTTAGAGCACTCTGAGCAATAGTTTTTGCTGTACATTAGCGGTTCTCAATCTTTTAACGTCGCGACCCCCAACAAAGGCTAACTTAGGGTGGCGCACCCCCCCTCACATTTTTTTCAGCATACATTTCAGTTTTTTAATCTTTAACAGTGAACATTTTAGTCGAATTTTCTAAAAAAGTAATGTTATCCGTAAAGTTTTAAAGACCATTTTAAAGCTAAAATGGATAGATTTTTGAGTAAAAAAGTGAGAAACAAATTACGATGATTTTTTTTAAAAAACATGCATTCACTACTTGCTCTTTGGTTTTTTCTCGCGAACCCCTGCAAACGCTCTGCGCCCCCCTTGGGGGTCACGCTTCCACAGGCTGAGAAACGCTGATGTAAACTGTTTCTGAATAGGAGAACATTAA
>JAWZYV010003280.1:5000-19858 GCA_038373885.1 Cheiracanthium punctorium | reverse complement strand
TAAAGAAAAATCAGAGGTTGGGGGAAAATAGGCATATGGATTTGTAAGCCCCTACGTGTGGGGGTCCAGGGTTTTGCCCCGCATGCCTCCCTATTTTCTACGGCATGTTGGGTACATTACATCTCATTGAATAACAATACTTTTTCAATATTATGGACAGAACCATAGTATAGGCCACACTGACTATCTTCTTGCGCGATCTTGCTACATTGGCAAATCGCCATAACAACATTTTTAAATTTAAATGTTTATAACATACTTTGGTTAATGTATTAACATCTTTTAAGCAGGGTCAATCCATACTTTTAATGGCTGCATGCAGACCATAATGATAATATTTACGCCAGGCCGCGAGATATCCTACGTAATATTACTAATCACATCAGCCTTGGTGTATTCTGTAGTGTTCCCCCCCCCCCCCCCCTGCCGTATTTAAAAAAAAGGAAAATAATAAGATCTATACCACACATCTTGGAAAGGTGTCCAAACTCGGTATTTAAAAGCCTCAGTATTTTTCGTTTAAAAACTATTTTGTATTATCATTTTCTGTAATCATAACTCTTCGATATATCCCCACTATTGGACCGGGCTTGGTAATTTTAAAATAGTACTGCAGGTTCATACACAACGGTAATGCATAGTGTGGAAAGAAATATTTCTATATAAAGTTAAATAATTTTAAATTACATATAATTATAAAATAAGGGTTAAGATATCTATCTTAACATTGTGGTACTTAACTTATGGCAGAAAAGTACAGCCACTATGTTGACACAGTCGAGCCGGCAAGGAGAGTGGCCTCTATCTCAACCAAAGATGAGAAGAATGGCACTTTTTTGATTACGAGTTAACTTGAGAACACGTCCCCCGTGTCCATTTTTGTGTTACGCGTTTGTGGACACTTAAAAGGAACAGATCTTCTGGTAGTAAAAAGTTCACATACGTGTGTATTAGGATTCTTCCACTATTTTCAAATGAGTTTAGGCGGGCTTTTTTTAGGACTGTGGGGTGGGAGGCGTTTGTGGTCGCAGGAAGGGGTTTTGTGATAATGGGGTGGGAGCTGTTATAATAGCGTAGCGTAGGTGTATTGTTGGGAGGGGGGTAGGGTTTAAGTGTTGGTTCTGAGGATCGTGGCTCACCTGAGAGGGTTTTGTGTTGGTGCGGGGGTTTGTTTGTTGTGCGGGTGTCAAGTGTATAGGGGGTCGATAAATAATCAGGAGACTATTTAATATTATTCTTGGGGATGGGGGGGGATGTGCGGTTGATGGGGGGAGGGGTAATGTGTGGGATGGGTGGAGAATGTGGTTGAGCAGGGGGAGTGACGTGTGTCGGGGGGGGGCTGGTGTGAAGAGAGGGCGGGGGGTGGGATGGTTGGGAAGGAGGTGGAGTAGGGTGGGGGGGCGGGGCGGGGGATTGGTCGAGGTGAGGGTCTGGGGGGCGTGGTGGGTGGGCAGGAAGGGATGGGATAGTGGAGTGGTCGTGGCTGAGTTGGGTTGGTGACGAAGAGGGGCGGCGGAGTGAGTGTGCAGGGTGTGGCCGGGGGGAGGGGTTGGGGGGAGGGCGAGCGTGTGGTGGGTGCGGGCGGCAGTGGCTGGCGGGGGCGGTAGGGGGGGGGAGGGGGGCGGTGGAGGGGAGGGGGCGGTGGAAGGGGGTGGGGGGGTTAGGTAGGTGTGGGGGGGGGGGAGGGGGGGGGGGGGGCGCGCGTGGTGGCCTGGTAGCGAGGCGGGGGGGGGGGGGAGCGGGGGGGGGGGGGGTGGCGGGAGGCGGGGGGGCGGGGGCGCGGGGGGGGGGGTGGGGGCGGTGGGGCGGGTGCGGGGGGGGGGGGTTGCGGGGTGGCGGGTGAGGGGGGGGGCTGGGGAGGGGGGTGGCGGTAGGGGGTTAGGAAGGGGGGTTGGGAGGGTGAGGGGGGTTGTTGGTGGGGGTGAGTGGGGGGCGGCGGAGGGGAGGGGGGGGGGGGGGGGGCTCGGGTTGATGGGGGGAGCGGGGGGAGGGAGGTTGCGGTGTGGGACGGGGGTAGGGGGTAGTTGGTTGGAGGGATGTCGTGGGGATGGGGGGGGGGGGGGGGGGCGGTAGGGGGGGGGGGGGGGGCGAGGGGGCGGGGGGGTGAGGGGGGTGCGGGGGGCGTGGTGTGCGATGGGGGGGGGGGGGGGAGGGGGCGGGCGGGCGGCGTTCGGGGGGGGAGTGGAGGTGTGGGGAGGGGGGGGGGCGGGGGTGGTGGAGGCGGTGGTGTGGGGAGGGGGTGGGCGGGGGGGGGCGGGAGGGTGGGGGGAAGTGCGGGGGGGCCGGAGGCTGGGTGGGAGGGGGGCGGGGGGGGGGGGGGGGGGGGGGGGGGGGGGGGGGGGGGGGGGGGGGGGGGGGGGGGGGGGGGGGGGGGGGGGGGGGGTCGGGGTAGGGCAGGAGGGGGGGGGGGAGGGGGTAGAGCACCGGGGGGCGGGCGGCGGGGGGGGGGAGGGCTGGGGGTGGCTAGTGGGTGGGAGTGAAGGGGGTAAGGGGGGGTGGGGCAGGGGGTGCGGGGGGGGGGGCTGGGGGGGTGGGGGGGGGGGGGGGGGGGGTGAGGGGGCGGGGGCAGGGTAGTGAGGGGCAGCGGTTGGATGGTTGGTGGGCGAGTAAGTTGGAGGTGCTGGGGTGGTGGGGTCTAGGGGCGTGGTTGGTAGATGCGGCGCAGGTGGTTGTGGGTGCCAGGAGTGGTGGGTGCGTTGGGGAGGCGGGTTGGGGGGAGGGGGGGGATGACTGGTGTTTGAGGGAGCGATGGTGCAGACCTAGGAGGCGACGTGTGGAGGTCTGAGTTTGGTGTGGGGGGCTTGTGTGCGTGATGTGTGTGGATAGTGTGTTGTGTGTCATATGTGTGTCGGGTGGTGCGGAGGCTAGTGTAGGGGGGATTCGGGGGTGGGTCTGGGTGTGTGATGGTGGGAGGTACCCGGGGCTAGGGGGATAGTGATTGTCGGTGGTGACTGAATGTTGGGGAAGGGCGCATGCGGGGTGGCGGTGCGATTGTAGATGGGGAGAGTGTTTGAGTGTTTGGTCGTTTGATGGATATGAACGGGTTAGGATTGCTAGTTCGGTGGCTGGGGGTGTCGTTGGCGTACTGGGTTTGTGTATGAAATCGATTGGTTTTGCATGTCGTGGGTCGTTGCTCGAGGTAGGAGCGGTGGGTATGTGTTGCGCAGCCGTGAGAAGGTTCGTGAGGGTGTTGGTGGTAGTATGGGAGGGCTGGAGGAGCTGGGGTGCGTGGAGTAGGGAAGGGTGAAAAATGGGAGGATCCGGGGCTTTTGTTGGTGGGGGTTGGTAGGGACGGTGGTTTGTCGGCGTCGGGAAGTGGGTTGTGCGGCGTGTTGGGGTTGACTGGGGGTTGGAAGTGTTGGCAGAACGGCCTGGGGGTTTGTTGTTCGTGCGTTCGTGGGCGGTATAGGTATGGGGTGTTTTGGGTTGAAGAAATTGGGTTCTGGGTAGTTCATGGGGTTTGTGGTGGGTTGTTGGGGGCGCCGGGTTGGTAATTTTCATGGGAGGTGGTCCACGTCGGGGGTCAGGTGATTGTGGGGCGGGCGATGTAGGGGAAGCCGGAGGGGGCTTTGGTGGGGAATCGTCTCATGTGTGGGAGGTTTACGACGTAGTAGACTGTGGTGTATCGTGCGGGAGGAGTCGTGGTGTCGGTACAGTGCGGGTGGGTGTGTGTAGTCACGAGTGTGTGTTGGTGGGGGAAGTTTTAGTGAAGAGGCTTCGGGGCGATAGGAGAGTCTGGGTGATGGGGGTGGGGTGGGGGGGGTGTCGGTTTCTATGCGGGGTATGGACATAGCTGGTTGAGTTGTGTGATGTGTGGATTGGGTTTATATCGGGAGCGTGACGTTGGGGTGCTATAGGTAGATTGGGGGTATTGGTTGGGTGGGGTAAGCGGCTATAGCGGAATTGGGGGGTGTCGGGGGGTTTATGAGTTTGTGTGAGGTGACGACGGTGCGAGGATGGTTGTAGGTTTTGGGACGCGAGTGGCTATTCGGTGTGAGAGCAGGGAAGTGTCTGGGTGATGCTCTGAATTTGGCTGGTTGGGTTCATCGGTGAGAGTTCTGGCTCGGTGTTGATTTTTGGGAGTGGTGGGTAGGTAGGCGGATGTGGAATGCTGTAGTTGTTGGTAGGAGTAGTGTTGGTAGGGAGAAAGAGAGTTGTTTAGTGGGCGGTAGGCGGAGGCGAAGGATCGTTAGGGGTTAGGAGAGGTGGTGGCATTTCGACAGTCCCGTGATATGGACGAGGTTGGGGTGGTAGTTGAACTTGGACCAGTAAGGGGGGGGTGGTGTTTCGTTCGTTGTCTGGGCTAGGGGTGAGTAGTTGATTTGTGGGTTCCTAGCTCATGAACGGATTGGCGCTTGGGGTCTGGGTTGAGAGAAGGGTGCGAGGGCGGTGAGAGTGGCATTGGCTTTGTCTATTTCGAAACTCTAGGTGCGGAGAGGAGTTCACGTTCGTGGTTGGGGGGGGAAGTGGTTGTTAGGGATGAGACGTATTGTGTTGTAGTGGAGTAGATTGTAGGAGGAGGGGATGTTGATGCGAGATAATCTGAGGGACTGGGTGAGTGTCGTTTTAGTGTTGTGTGGGTGAGGGCAGTGGCTAGTTTGCGTCGTGAAAGTTGTATTCTGGGATAGGTGTTATGTTGGTAGTGTCGTGGGGTTGTTTCTTCGTGGGTGGGTGTCTTTATAAGTTGATTCAGCTAAGCGGTGAGTTGCTGTGAATGTGCGTGAGTTGGTTTGTAGATTTGGAGTGATAGTTTGGGTACGGGGAGTTGGTTCGCGTCCGGGAGGGGTGAGGTGTGATGGATGTTGACGAGGTGGAAATTGTTGCCTTGCGGTGTTGGTGTCTGTAGGAGTGTTGGTAGGTGGGTATATTGTGAGAGGGGGGCGTGGCAGCCGGATCCAGCGCTGATTGATGTATTGAGGGCAACAGGTGGTGTGAGAGGTGGATATGGAGCTTAGCTGGGGTAGAGGGCGAGTGTGTGAAGGAGAGTGGGGTGGGAGACGGGGGGTGTTAGGAGGAGGACAGTGAGGCGTGAGTTGTTTGTGGACTAAAGTGAGAGGAGTGACGTGTGAGGGTGTTGGCTGTGTGTGCGTGAAGGAGCTAACGATTGCGCTGGAGTGAGTTGCAGATAAACTTTTATGTTGTTTGTGGTCGCAGCGGAACGAGGTGAGAGTGGGCGGGTGTTGGTAGCACGTGGAATGTAGTTGACGTGTTGGTGGATTGTGGATGCTTGGGGGTCGTGGGGATTTGGGGGTTAAGTTCGCTGTTGGGGGTGGGGACCTAAGGGGGGTGTTGGAGAGGGGGTCGGGGGTGGGAATTGTGGTGTTCTGAGGTATGGAGGGGGGGATGTGCGTGGTGTGTGAAGAGTTGTGTTGCTGGAGGTTATATTCCGATCGTTGGGGAGGTACGCTAGAACGCGTTGAATAAGGTAAATAGGGTTTTCGTATATGAGACGGATGGTAGGGGGGGGGCGGGGTTGTGGGGGGTGGGTTCAGGAGAAGGTGGTTCTTGCGTTGTCGTGATAGGTTACGGGGTGGGGTGGTTGGGGAGCCGAGTGGAGGGTGCGTTTGGGTGATCGGTTCTGAATGGTTGCCGTGAGTGGTGTCGGGTGTTGTAGTTGGTCAGGTGGGGTTGTTGGGGTGCGCCATGGCTGTGGGTGGGGGTGTGGTAGGTTCTTTTCTGAATTGAGTGGGGGGGTGAGGTTATGAGAGGTACGGTGAGGCAGTGGTGGTATATAGGTGGTCGTTTGGCGTCTAGGGGGGTCATTCATGGTCTTGAGGGAGAGTTGAGTTTTGTTTTACTATATGAGGTCCAGGTGGTGGATGTTGGTGATAGGTTTGGTGCTATGCTTTGGACGTGCTTATCTCGGGAGGGGGGTGGGTGTGTGTGGGGGTGGTAGCTGCTGGGGGGGGTTCGTAGACATGGGGTGGGGGGGGGTGTGTTATCGGCAAGGGGGAGGGGGGGTGGGATTTTCCGGATATCTTGGGTTTTGGGAGGGTATTGTTTAGTGTTTTTGGTTGGTATTGGGGATGTGGGCTTGATTCTTTTTTGGGTGAGGTTTCGTCTGTGGTCATGTTGTGAGGTGTCTGCTTTGTGGAAGGTTTTCATAATTTTCTTATATTACAATTATGGGGAGGGTTGTTTGGTATGGTTGGGTGGGGTGGTGAATTTCAAGAACGTGGGTGGGCAGTGTAGTGGAGAAGGTGCTGATATCGGGTGAGGAGTGAGGAGTCATGGCGTGGGATGGGTTTTTCTGTTGGGGAGTATTGAGGTGTATTGGGGGGGGGTTGAGAAGTCGTTAAGTGAGGCGTGGTAGAGAGAGCGGTGAGGTTGTTGATTTGTATGTGTAGAGGGGGTTTGGCGGGGTAGTTTGGTTGGCGTGTTGGGGGATTAGGATGTGTGGGGGTTGTGGCGCGGGTTGCGTGGGTAGGATGAGGGGGAGGAGAGTGGGGAAAATTGGAATAGCTTTGGGTATATGTGAGGTTATCTAGATGAGGCTAAAGTTAGGGTGTCGGGGGTAGATGTGGTTGGAATGATGGGGGGCGGGTGACTGATGGTGGTCGGAAACTTCTACGTATGGGGTTTTTTTGCGGTTGCGGCCATGGTGAAGGTTGGTGCGGTAGGTGTGGTGCTGCTTAGAACGTGAAGTTTGTTTATTATGTTGCGGGGTGTATTGGTGTATTGTGAGGCGCGCGGGGTTGGAGAATGGTTAACTTGTGTTGATTTGAGTGGAGTATGGATGGTTTGTGGTTTAAGTGTGGTGGCTATCACAATATTGTGCTTTGTTTCTGACATTACGGGGGATCTAGGCGTGTAGAATGTAGGGGCGTGGGTTATGGGTGCGGTCTGAATAGAGGGGCACACTAGTCGGGCGTGCGGCACATATGGGAACGGTTGTGTGTAGGACACTGAATTTGGGCGCGGGTTGGGAGAGGAGGGTTATATATTGGTGGTTGTTGTTGGAGGGGTAAGCGGGAAGGCGGGAATTATAGAGTGTGGAGGTGGACTCGGGACAAAGGTTTATAGAGACGGTGTTGGAGGCGGGTGTTGTATAGTAGGGTGGAGCAGTGCAGCGAGGAGAGTTTGGGTGAATCTGCAGGTTGAAGGGGTTGGCGGAGTGGGTTGTTGGGTTCGTGGGTATGGAATTTTGAGTCATGGCGCGTTGGGATAGGGGGGAAGTGCTGGGGGAAGTCTTGGTCGGTTTAGTGGTGGGGGTTGGGTGTGGCGGGTGTTTTGTCTATTGGGAGGGGGTGTCGAATCGGTGAAGTGGGGGTGGGGGATTGTTTTCGCGGTTACAGATGTGGGCGGGAGGTTGTGGTTAAGGCGGGTGGGCGTGGCTTACTGTTTGTCTGGTAGGGGGTGGGTAGAGTCGGTATGCGGGAGGGAGATGGGAATCACAGAGGTTGATATGTTGAGTGGGGTTCATGGGACCAGTGTTGTATGATGGACGTATGTGAGTTGGGGTGTGTTTTGGTGTTGTGGTAGGGTTTGCGGATATGTGTAAGGTTAGAGTGGGGAGCGGTTATGTGGGGTGGAGGGCTGGTTTGTGCTAGTGGTTGGTTCTGGAGCAGGGTGTGAGGTCGTTAATAGGGGGAGACTGTTCTGGGTTTGTGGGGTGTCGAATCAGGTAAACGTCGGGTGGACTGATGGTAGGAGTTTCTTTATGTGTAATCGGGCAAGAAGGGGGTGTAGGTTTGACGGAGATTGGTAGGTGGTCTCGTGGTGTGGGTTTGTGTGGTGAAGCTGGGTGGTGGTGGTGTGGAGAAACGGATGCTGGATTTGGGGGATGTGGGTTTGTTGTTGGTCGGTTGTTTTTTGGAGTGTTGGTGGATTGCGGGTTTCGCTTGATGGTGCGGGGACATTTACTTCTTGCGGAAGGTGGCTAGGATGTGTAGGTGTTTTTTGTGGTTGACGGTGGTCATGGCTTCGTTTGGAGGTGGGGGGGTGATTGTTGGGTTTTTTGAGCGTTTGTTGGTTAGGTCTGGATGCGTGGTTGGTATTTGTTTGGTTGTTATTGTGGTCGGTGTGTGTTGGCGTCTCATGGGCGCTCGGGGGTGCTGAGGTGGGTTGGACGGGCGGGTGGAGGTGAGGTGTTTGGGTCCGTTCAGATGTCTTAGTATTGTCGGTGTTGAATTTGCAACGGTCGGTTGTTGTTATTAGGGATTTGAGTGTGAGAGGTGTGGGTGTGGTGTTTGTGTGGGGGGGTTGGGTTAGTGATTAGGCTGTTTCTTTGTACGGGGAGTGGGGCGGTGTAGCGTCGAGAAGAGTGTATTGTGGGGTGTTGTTGGTGTTGGTTAGTGTCGGAGTTTCTAGGCGGGGCTCTTGGTGGGGTGTCAGGGGTCATAGGTTGTCGAGAGTGGGGGGGGCTGGTATGGGCAGAATGGTTGGGTGGGTGTGCTTTGGCACGGAGTGGGAGGGTTAACGGATTTGGGTAGCTACTCGGAGGGAGACTAATTTAGCAAGGCGTCGTATGGGGGGGGACCTTGTTGTTAGTCTTAGCCGTTTTTCGGTCGATTTTACAGTATTTACTGCTATCGGGGGGGTCGTGTAGGGTGTTTGGTTTCTGGGATCGTTGTAGGAGGTTGGCGTGTTGAGGGTTTGGTCGTGTTATGAGAGCGGGTGGGAGGTCTCGGAGTGTTATTAAATCATGAAGGTGGGTTGCATGTGGGGTGTGGCGGGCGATAGTGGGTATAGAAGTTGCGGGTATGGTCCGATCTGTGTAGGGATGTGGTAGTCTAACGGAATAAGATAAGGTTGATGCGGGTTAGTGGGGAGGGTGTGTTAAGGGTGGGGGAATTGAATTTGGGTGAAGTGAAAGGTTGGGATGGGAGAATATCAGATGTTTGGTTAAGTGGAGGTTGAGGTTTGGAGAGCAGAAGGGTTGGGGGGGGTTGTGTAGTGGAGTTTTATGTAACCAAGGGGCTATAGTGCGAGGGTAGATGGGGCGTCTGAGGTTTGGTCGTGGTTGGTTGAGTGTTGTGTTAGGTAGGGTTGAAAAAGTGAAGGAGAGTCGACGTGGGTGGATGTAGGCCAGGGGTTCGGAAGTGTGGGAGTGGATTTCGGCGTGGGTTCGGCTGTGTGTTGTGTACGTTTGGCGCGGAGTGGTGGAGGCTGGGAAGCTGTTGTTATTGGTGGGGTGGAGATGGTTGAGTGTTTTATTGCTGTTCTGGCGGGCAGTGTCGGTCCGTGCAGGTTGTCTGTGTGGGGTGCCGGGGTTATGTAGGATGTGGGGAAAGGTTGGTATGTCATCGACCTTGTTGTCGGGTTGAGTGGAGGTAGCGGGCGCGGGATGTGTGCGTGAGTATTCCTCACGTAGTTCTCTTGGATGGTATGGTTAAAGAGGGACGTGGTAGGAGCAGTAGTTACTGGAGAAGGGGGGGGGCGTTTGTGGGTTGATAGATGTAGGCTAGTGTTATTGTCCTGTGGATAAGCGGCAGGCGGGGCGGCGGAGGGAAGAAAGGGGGGGTTGGTTTGGAATCGTGGTGGTAGAGATGTAGTAGTCGATACTGAGAGTGAGGCTAGATGGTGTTTGGCTAGTTAAGAGGTGAGTGGGGGTCAAGGGGAATCGCTTTCTGGTTATTGGGGTCGGATGTTGATAGCGGTGGGGGGGAGGGTGGGTCTCAGCGAGTGGTTAGATTAGCCGCGGGTAGGGGGTTGGTCGTAGCCGCGGATGGTGTGGAAGGACGTTTGCATTGGACATGTTGTGAAGTTGGTGGCGAAAGGGCTTTCTAAGATGTGTACGTTATTATAGACAGTCTATTGTTATAGTGGGGGTACTGTTTTCGGGGTGACGAATAGTCTTGATTGCCGATCGTCGGTTCGGGATTGGTTCGGTATGTTATGGTAGGGGGAAATGGTGATGAGGATTTGCGGGTGGGTTAGAGGTCTGAGTCTGGATCGGGGGTGGGGCGGTTTGTTAGGGTGGGTGGTGGTGTTACGGGAGATGTGTGTGTGTGTGTGCTATGAGATGGTGGCTGTTCGTGCAGCTTTATATGGACGGTAATACGTGTCGAAAAGGCTTTTTTGGAGGTGGGAGTGGGGTGATTTGTGGGTGGGTGGCACGGGGAGTTAATGAGGCCTGTTGGGGGGTAGATGAGTCGTTTTTGGTGAACTTCGAGCTTAGTCAGCGATCTGTGGTGATGGGAGTTATTGATGGCGCTTAGAGGTGGGCGGGTGATGGTTGTTGGCGGTTGTGGTATTTGGTGCATGTTGTCGTATTAGTGAAGATGGTGGTAAATGATAACTCTAAGATGTTCAGAGCGGATTTTGTTTGCGGGTGTGGGGTGTGTGATGCTGGATTGCTCGGGATGATTCCGGGCTGGTGTTCCAGGTAGGCGGCTTGGAGAGTAGAGGGTTGTTTACAGCGTGTAAGAACGTTTTGGTTGGCGTGGTATTTGGAACGTGGGTGCACGGCGCCCGATTGATCGGTGGGGATGTAGGAGTTCGGGAAAGGGAGCCGTCGAAGGGATATGGTTTCGCGCGGAAAGTTGAAGCGGAGATGGGATGGTTTCATGATCATGGTCCTTGATCTGTGGGGTGTCAGGGAGTAATATGATATGGGGAGGGGGGCTGTACGGGATTTGGTAGAGCCGTGGTGCGATACGTGAGAAGGTTGGTGGTGTTGGCGACGTGGTGGGTGGTAGTTGGTTGTTGGTGAGGAGTTTATGGCTAGGCGATTTTGTCTCGGTGGGGGGGGTATGGAGGTGTAGTTAGTGCTCTAAGGGATTTTGATTGGGGTAGAGGTTGTTTAGTTTTGCACGGTGGTCATTAGCGGGTTTTCTGGCGTTGCGGGTGATGTTGCGTGGGGTAAGTTCCAGTTTGATGAAGTGGCTGCGGTTAGTGAAGTGAGTGCGTTTGACTGGTTAGTTGGGGGTGAGTGGTGGGTTGATTCGAGGGGGCGTCAGTGACGGTGTGATAATCTTGGGGTATTTGTATTTGTACGTGGAGTAGGGAGTCTTGGGAAGCTATCGGGAGGTAGTGGTGAGGGAGTTGATGTGGTGGTGGGGGTGATTGGGTTGTGCGGCGCGGGTGTAATTTAGGCTTGTACTTGTGTAAGGTTAGGGTGTATCATGATGGACGAAGTGGTGGATGGGTGTTCACGGTGTGGGGTGATTTGCGATGTGTGGGGGGTTGGGTGTGTTAGATCACGGTAGGCCATATGTCGGGGACAGCGGGGGGATGGGGGATATTATGGTTTGTTAGGTGGTGGGCTGTATGGACGGGCGGCGTTGTGGCTGGCGGGGTTTATGGGGCGTGGTTCGATTAATATTAGTGCGCCAGGGGTAGATAGTTTGTTGGGGGCTTTGGTTGTGTTTGGTGTGGGAGTTGCTTGGTGTGATGTGTGGCGTATTATTGGGTTTGAGGGGGTCGTAGGGGCATACGCGTTGGGTATCGGTTTGGGTGAGGCCGTGTTGCGGGTAGATGGCTTGATCGGGGAGTGGATTGGAGGTGTTAAACGCTACGGGCTATTGGTTGGGGTAAGGGGCAGGCTACCAGGGTGTTGTATGCGGTAGATTTAGTGTAGTCTGGTTGTTTAGCGTCTTATTGGATTGTGGACTAAGTCATGTAGTGTACGTTGTGCGGTTCTTACAAAGGGAGCGCGTTGTTTTCAATCCCTGGAAGACCTGCTGCGAGTTTGTAGTGAGTGGGCGGTCGATATCGAGTATGCGATTCGGGTGTGGTGGGGCAATGGTTTAAGTCTGGGATGTGTAGCACGGTAGTTGGTTTGGCTAGGGCAGTGGGTGTGGGGGGTTTGAGCATGTGTTTGTTTCAGGGATGGTGTAGAGCTTATTAGCAAGGGGTTGTGTGGAGTGCTAAATCGGTTGTGACGATGTTCTGGGGTCTGGGGGTTTAGTGGACGGGTCGTGGGTTAGTGGATGGTGTTGCATGTTATTAAGGCTGCTGGTGGAGGGGAGGGGAGGGTCGTTGGAGTTTAGGTGGTTACGAGGTGGTAGTGGTCGGCGAGGGGGGTGTGTAAGATACGGCGCGGGGTGGGGTTTGGTTTTAGTGTTGGATTCTACCGGCGAAGGTTCCGCTGTGGTGGTTTTATCGAGAGTAGGTGGGGTTGTTAAGGGTAGTGTGGGAGAGGTTGTCGTCGATATAGGTGTCGGTCGTGGTGTGCGGGGTAGGATGGGTGGATGGGTGTTAGTGGTTATTGGACGTGAAGGAAGGCTGGGACGTGGAGTAGAGGTATGTTAGGTTTGGTGGGGGTGGTATGGTTATTGTGTTTGGGCACGGTTAGGGCGTGGAAGTGGGGCGTGTGTGCATTGTAAGATAAGTTATAGCTTCTGTAGGGGGAGTCGTGGGGTACGGGTCGGGGGGTGTGTGGCGGTGTAACATTATCGGCTATGTGTTGGCGTTGTTGGGCGAGTGTTCGCGATGAGGGTGTTTGTTGGGCTTGAGGTGGGAGCGAATGCCTGAATTGTGGGGTTTTGGTTGTTCGATGCGGGGGTACCTTGGGGTGATTGCTGGCGCGGTTCACGCAAGGTGTGGGTATGCTCGGGGTCTGATGGTGGGGTAGATGAGTGTGTTTGTCCGTTAGTTCTGAAGGAGTCATCGGACCGAGCGTGGGGTGACTGAATGGTGTTGTAGTTAGGGTGTGTGAGGGTGATGGCCTGTGAAGTTTGTTTATGTGGGTTAGGGTTGTGGCGGGTATGGGGTATGTGTGTGAGGTATGAACCGTGTGTGTGAGGGGTGCTGACATTTGAGTGGATAGGGTGGGTGTGCGTTTGTTGGGTGGATAGGTGTGGCTGGATGTGGCCAGTGCTTGGTGGGAGTGATGGTGTGAGTAGTGGGCAGGAGTTGATAGGGAGGCGTAGGGGGTGGTAGGCGCCTGGGGACGGGGTTCGGGGGATAGGGGGTTAGAGTTAGGGTGGGATGTATGTGGATTTGGGATGAGTGAGGTTGGCGTATTTCCAGGGCGTAGGTGAAGGGTGTATTGAAGTAGTATAACGAGGTGGATGTTTTGATTAAGAGGTTGGGGGTTCGGGGCTGCTGGTAGTTGGTTACTGTATTGGTGAGGGTAGTGATGGAGAGCACGTGATGGCATATCTGGAACAGAGTGGCGGTTGTAAAGGGCGTGGTGGGGCGCTGCTTGGCTTGGGGGTTGGTCTGTTGGTCGCGTGCAGTGTGGAGGCGCTAATCTGGGACTCTAGATGTGAGGGACGGGGGTATGAAAGTTCGTAGTTTTAGACTTTAGTCAGACTGGGAATGGTTCGCGGTATTTGCTGGTAGAGGGAGACCATGTGGTGAGGGATTAGCTAATGGTGGTTGTGGCGTGGGGGAGGGGTAATTAATCGCGGTCAGGGTGGTGTTTTGGGCTCGTTTTGGGATTAAGGGGCAGTTGGGAGATGGGGTGGGGGGGCGGGTTGGGTCGTCGGATCGTGTGGGTAGTCGCAGAAGGCTGGGCGGCGTTTTGAGGTTGTGCCACCTTGGTTTGGATAATGTTGAGGGCTGTGCAACAAGGGGGGGAGCAAAGGGGTGATGGGGTGGAGGATAGTAGCCGTTTTGCCAGGACTGGGTACGGAAGTGGGGGGAGGGTGCTTGTGGTTGGGGGTTGGTGTGGTTTTTAGAGCGGATTGAGTGGGTTGGTTCGGCGGGTGCACTCGAGTTGGGGAGGCAGGAGGGCGAGGCTTAATGTATGGGGGGCACGGCTCGTTTTTCGTGTGGTTTTATTCGTGAGCTGGTATAGGTGGGAGTTCCGTGCGACTTAGTGGGGGGGGTAGGGGGTGGGCTTACCTGGGGAGTCTCAAGGGCTGTAAGTATGTGCTAGGGGATAACGGGCTAAAGTTATAGGGGGGCTCCGGAGCGGCGGTGTGGTTTGGGGCGATTAGGAAGGAGGGGTCCAGACATTCGGGTTTGGACTGGGGTGTATCTGGGTTATACGGGATTGGTTGGGGGGGTTGAGATGTTGTGGATTTTTGAGCGGGTCCCTTAGAGGTGGTCATTGTATTGTGTGGTGTTGGGTCCTTTGTGGGGCTGCGGGGAGGTCTGGATGATGGGGGTATTGGAGGGAAGGTCCGATGGGGTGCAAATCTTGTGGTCGTGCGTTGGGTAGAGGTTGTGATGGTGGAGATGACGGGAGTAGTGGGAATACGGACGGCGGTTATGTCGAATTGTCGAGTGTGCTTTGTGGAGAGCGTGGGGGGTGGGGCCGTTTAAACTAGGGTCGTCGGTGCGAGTCTAGATAGAAGTATGTGGTCCTACGTCTGGTACTGGGGTCTAAGATGGGGGGAGGTCAATCCGGTAGGGGAGACAGCGGGGGGAAATCTTGGGATGGGTAGTGGTGGGGGACCGTACTGTGGCGGAGGGTGTTGAGATTGGCGGAACAGGGCTGGGGGGGGGTTGGTGGTGTTTATCTTTGAGCTTGATGAGTGGGTGAGTGCGTGGGGCGCGGTGAGCGATTAGGTTGATATTCCGGATGATGGTTTCGGGGGGGGGTGCGGGTTGCGGGTTAAGCGATTAGATTGTGATTAATGCGCGTATGGGCGTTTGTTGTTTGCGAGTGGTCTTGGGGGCTTATGCGACAGGTATTTATGTTGAGTGGGTACGTGTGGGTTGGTCGATGGAATGGTGGGTTGGTGATTCTGTCTGTGGATATGTTTAGTAACGGGGGGTGCGAGGGAGAGTGATGTGTTGATGTGTGAAGTAGGACTGGGGGGTCCGACATTAGGTTAAGGAGATGGGTGTTCGGGTGTATTGGTTGGGGGAAGTTGAAGGTCAAATGTTGTTTGTGTTGGTTTTTTGCTTGGTGAATGTTGGTGAGGTGGATTAATGTGTCTATCGGGGGGGTGGTTTTGTGGTACACGAGGGGAGTTGGTGGGGGGGTGTGGGGGCCGGGCGGAGGATCATCTATGTTCGTA
>JAWZYV010003279.1:0-13070 GCA_038373885.1 Cheiracanthium punctorium | reverse complement strand
TTTTTATAAAGTAATTTTATTTTTTCAACTGGCAATTTTAATCATTGTTACTGTCTCCAAGACAACCAAACCGCAAGATATCATACCGAAATTTTTAAGCAAATGTTATTGAAATGAAAATAATTCTTTACTTAAAAATTCGTAAAAAATCTCCTAATTTATATTTTTCCTCCGTTCTTCTTTTAAAAGTGGGCGAAATGTATGCTCCGTCTTTTGCCGAAATATAAAAAAGTTATGACAGATAGAATGTAAGATGCAACAGTTTTAAAATTATTTTACGCAAACGTCGTCGAAAGAGAAATTCTTTCTAAAAATTCCCAAAAATAGGCAAAATATATTACACAGTCAAGACAAACTGTTTTCGAAAGAAAATTTTTTCCTCTATCCGATGATGCAAACATCGTTTTACTGTGAGTGCAATTACCGACGTTATTACGTATTATGCAAGAAAAATCGCTAAAAATCGGACAAAACATAAAATAAAACATTTTCTAATTCGAATTTCGAAAAAATCGCTCCGAGGAGTGTTAGGATCTGTCCTAGTGAAGCCGTATGCAAAATTCGGTAGGTCTGCGACCAACCGTCTCGTCACAATGCGATCGAGAGACGCGCGCAAGAAGATCGGTGGTGACAAACCTACATAGCTACATACAATGTTTACTCCCAGAATTTATTATACAAGTTTCTCCAATTGATTTGAAACAATAACATTGACCGAGTGCTTAAGACCACTGAAAGTAGTAGATGGCTAAAGTGTAGAGATCTAGGGTTCTGGGCTACCACGTGGGTGTCGATCTAACGGTCTAGAGTTTTGGGTGATTTTCTCCAGTTGTAACGTGATTATGCTCTAGAACACCTTCAAAAGCCCACCACCTAAAGCATAATCCCCCTTTAGATATATAACTCTCGTGTAGTTTTGCTTTAATCAATAACCTAGTCTCGTAGCAATAACTATTATTGTAACAATAAACTCTCATTTTACTCTGAAAAGATATTTGGAAAGACTTAGATAGCGGGAGACCGGGATAGGCCAAACCGGGGAGAGAGTGGGTACTCAGAGACCGGCATAGGCCAAAGCTGGGCCCGGATCCAGGCCCTTGGTCTTAAAGTAAGCCTACTCTCATTCTCCACTCGACCTGAATAAGTGATGATCCGAATAATTTTAATCGTCACATGTTATTTCCAGACACATTCTCATAAAATTATCTGAAATAAAAAGACGAAATTTCGATTAAAAATTAATTTTATTATGGATTGTGCTTTTGTTGAATACATGTATCTGCAATGAATTCAATAAAAAGCTCGCAGTTGGGGCCAGAGCCGAAGCTAGGGGCTGGCGAGGTTTGCCCCCCCCCCCGGGATGCAAGCGGAAAAAGTGGCGCACACTCAGCTAGAACACGAGAAGTTTAAATATAATTTTACCGTTTTTGTTTTTCATTTTTTTAAAAGCACTTTTGTAGGGGAGGATAGATAGAATCTTAGAAAAGTACAATGATTTAGGGTTGGGAGGGGGGGGGTGTTGAATAGTTATTAAGTTGTTCAAAGAGTACGGGGCCCAGTTTTAACGAATTTCATAGATGGGGGCCCATATTGGTCATAGTTCGGGCCCTGCCTAGTTATCTGCCTCTTTGGGGCCTTCATTTGCATAAGGGTCCAGGGCCTCAAGAAGTCTTCAGACGCCCTCGTCATTCGGAGTGACTCCCCCTAAACTGACAGTCTGGAACCGCCCCTGGTTAATTACATAGCTATAAGTATTATTTGCTTATGAATTTTGATTGATCTCATTAAAGGTGATATTTTGCATATGATTTAATTACTAGTTAATTAAATAATATATTAAATTAATTAATAATGTTCAGATAATTACACTACAATATAACCCCGCCGATCACTCAAAAAAATCACTTAAACCGCGTTTTTTGCGAACGGAGTATGCAGTAATCTCGCCAACACAAACACACTATGAAGAGGAAATACACATAACGAAGAGCACCAATCAGCGCTTTCAGAAGTCACGTGATGCGAAGAGCCAATCAGAATCAGAAGTGGCATACCAGTCTCCAGGCGCACTAGCCTGTGTTTGTACAACCACAACATTTGGATCAGAGCCAATGAAATTGCTTCATTCCCCGAGAGCAAAAAACGTCACGAGAGAACGCCAGGATGAACAGATGCGCCAGAGATGTTGGCGAGAATCAAATTCTGCATCTCGCGGACATTCGTTTATTACTTCGAAGGAGCAGAATTTGACAAATATAATTTGCGTTTAACATAACTCGTATATTTCTTGATATCAATATGCAGTATAGTGTAAGTGTGTGAAAATAAAACTTTTATATTAGTTTGGAGGAGCGTGCTATCAGCTCCTTACAATAGATAAAAATTAAGAATACGTCGAGTGTAACATCCGTTGAATACAAATACCATCTAGTAAAAACTTAACAACATTTTATTCAGGCTTTAAGTCGAGCATGCAAGCTCTGCACGATACGGTCAATTTACATCCAGTGGTACAATTAACATAGAGTTCTGGTAACAACAACAGCAACGCGATAATAATAATAATAATAATAGTACTGCGAACCATGCGCGAACACACTTCCTTTTATCCTGCCGGACCGCACATCAGCGTTGCCAGATTCCCTGGCTCTGCTATCATGGGAGTAGCCGCTAGCACTCCTCACAGGATGCGCGGAAGCTTGTTCGATGTGGTGGCCGCTGAAGGATCAGATTGGTGGTCGGGAACGCACCGATAGCAGGCGCGGCGGCCGTCACAGTACTCCCCCTCCAGTGACCACGAAACTTTCACAAATATTTTGGATTGAAACGCACTCTCCGACCAGAACGTGTAGTAACAGCCGGAGGTGACGTGATGGAGGATGCTGGTTTTGTCACAGTCGGAGGTGGAGTTATGGAGGGTGTGGGCGTTGACACTGTTCCTGATGGACATTCTTTACGGTCGGCCGGTGAAGCACTGTCCGTACGTTCAGAAGCCCAGATAAATGCGGGTTTGAGGCGGTCAATGTTTATAACAGACTCCTTGTTGTTTACCAAAATTTTAAAAGTGTTTACATTTCGTTCGAGGACTTTGTGGGGTCCGGTATACGTGGGTGCGAAAGCAGTCCTTGACGCATCATATCTCAGGAACGCATGCGAAGAGTTCTGCAAGTCTTTATTCACAAACACAGTTTTTGAGCAATGGGTGGTGGTGGGTACGGGGCGTACAGCTGACATGTAGTCTTTTAACTTTTGCACGAATGTTTGCTGGTCGGCAATGCATGTGGGTGAACTGTCCGCTTGCATGGATTCTCCGGGCAGACGGAGACTGGTGCCGTACACCAACTCGGCAGCAGAAGCACCGATATCCTCTTTAATGGCGGAGCGCAGACCAAGTAAGACTGTGGGAAGAACGTCGGTCCATTGAATCGAAGTATGACATCGTATTGACTGCTTCAATGAGCGATGAAAATGTTCGACAATGCCGTTAGAGCGCGGATGATACGGGCTAGTGCGCACTCTGTGAGTGCCCAGGAGCTTGGTTAACGCCGTAAAAAGCAAGGACTCGAGCTGACGACCTTGGTCGGTGGTGATTCGCTCCGGAACTCCAAAACGCGCAATCCACAAGCTATAAAATTGTTTGGCAACAGTGCCGGCAGAAATGTCTACTATGGGAATTGCCTCGGGCCAGCGTGAGAAACGATCGATGCAAGTGAGCAAATAAGAAAATCCATTAGATGGAGGTAGAGGTCCAACTAAGTCGATATGCACTTGTTGAAAGCGGTAATTTGGCAACTCAAATCTTTGTAGTGGGCTGTTAGTGTGCCTATGGATTTTTGATTTCTGGCACTCAATGCATGCACGTGTCCACTCGCCAATGTCTTTTAACATTTCTGGCCACACAAAACGCTGTTGCACTAACTTCCTTGAAGCTTTTATCCCAGGGTGAGACAGACGATGTAAGTTATTGAAGATGGCACGTCGGAACCTCGCGGGGACGTAAGGTCTGATGTTACTGTCCTGAATATCACAATAAAGTGATGTATCAGGAGCGAGCTGCATGGGCTGGAGGTTCAGACTACTGCCAGTTGTATTTTGTAGGAGGGCTTGAAGCTCCGAATCCTGTTTCTGTTCGTTTGCCAGAACTATGAAATCGGTTGACGAGGGCATCGAAATTTCCTCTATGCGGGACAGAGCATCGGCGACTACATTTTCGGCACCATCAATATGGCGAATATCTGTCGTAAATTGGCTGATAAAATCGAGGTGTCTCAGCTGGCGAGGAGATGCTTTGCCGGGCCGCTGTTTAAATGCAAAGATTAGGGGTTTGTGATCTGTAAAAATAGTAAAGTTACGTCCTTCCAGGAAGTGACGAAAGTATTTGATGACGCCGTAGATCGCCAAAAGTTCGCGGTCGTACGTACTGTAAAGCGTCTGGGTTGAGGAAAGTTTTTTGGAAAAGTAAGCGAGAGGCTTCCAGGTGCCCTGATCGTTTTGCTGCAAAACTGCTCCTAAAGCAGAGCTAGACGCATCTACCATAAGGGAAAGGGGCCTAGACGCCGACGGATATTGCAGGACGGTGGCAGAAATTAAGTCACTTTTGCATTTTTGAAACGCTTCGCGCGCTTCGGGAGTCCAAGCAATAGGACGCTTGTCTTTCTTTTTACTGCCTACCAAACAGGCATTTAGAGGAGCTTGAGTGGTAGCAGCGTGCGGAAGAAAATGACGGTAAAAATTCAGCATAGCGAGGAATCGACGCAACTCCTGAATTGTAGTCGGTTCGGGGATATCTCGTACAGCGGCAACTCTATCCATGAGAGGTCGAACGCCGTCGGCTGAAATTTCGTGGCCAAGGAAAGATACCTTGGGTTGACCGAAAACGCATTTAGATGGGTTAAGACTAACGCCGTATTCCTGGAACCGTTCAAACACCGCGCGAAGGTGAGTCAAGTGCTCTTTCTCCGAAGCCGATGCGACTAAAGGCGCGTTTCCACTTGTGTCGTTAATGCCCCAAATGCCGTTAATGCCCCGAAAGTCGTAACGCTAAAGTAGAATTCCGTTTCAACTAGCTTCAGTTATCTCTTTTAAGAACCGTACGTTCCTCCAATGGCTATTAGCGATTTCACGCATGCGTGTTTAAACTTTTATCTGTTTCCCGTTTTTCTTTTAAATATATCCCCATTTGTTATTTTTAAATACAGAAGACTTTCTTAAATTTGGAATTCCAATTTACGAAATTAGACCTTAAAATAACAATAAATCAGTATTTGAAAGAAAATGTTTTAGATTTTATTAAAAATGTTTAAAAGAATAGCATCTTTCTAATGAGCAATTTCTCAGTAAATGTATTTTATTTTTAATACATTTTTCTATTTTAAAAAAATTTGTCTTTTTTTTAAACTTTACCTGATTACAACGTTTTTTTTTTTTTTTAATAATACTGCAGGATTTTTTATAATCTGGAAATTTGTGTTATGCAGAATCGCTAAGTCCCGTCGAGTTTGAATTTGAAAAATTCTACTGCATTTATTTAAGGGACTTTTTTAGTTAGCATATATTATACTAATTTTAGGAGGCTTTAAAAACAAACTGAGTGTCAGTATTTTAGAGCCTCTAATTTATGGGAATCATTAAGTTAATTAAGCTGTTTTGATAGATTTAAAAGGTAGCCACATTTTCGATAAATTTAAGTACTGCATGCTGTCTTTCACCAAATAAGTAATTAACAGAATATTGATATCTGCTTTTCGAGTGTTTTGTAAATTTAAGAAGTACATTATGTTATTAATTTAATTTCAGTTATCTCTAACATACACTAAAAGCATATAACTATTTCTAAAAAGGTTGTATTGTATTTTGTTATGATAAACCTACACGAGGAGTATTTCGTATTGCCTATCGAAAGGGGAGTGCCTTGTGCGGGAGACTTTCTTAGTGCTTCTGAAGCGTATTTACGTTACATCGTGAGAAAAACCGTCCAAAACTCCGAATTTTTAGATAATCAGCCGTCCGGTAGATCAGAACCCTGGACTTTTATACTTCAGTTATCTACCATCTTCAGTATCTTATCAACTCGGCTCGGGTGGGCACAACATCTAGTTTTTGATGCCATCTCCGGCCTTTAAATGTCTAATACAAAAGATAGTGCACGAATAAATTTAGATTTATTAATCAAATTTCTATTTGAAAAGTATTGAACAAAATTTTTAATCTGGTATTTAAAAAAACAAAAAATAAAAATGAGAAAACCTATGATTTGGAAAAAATATCGGTCTTAAAATTCAATAATTACAATAAATTTTATTTATACATGAAGAGTAAAAGAATTATCATTAAAACCAGTTAGTATGTAAAACTACTATTTTTTCCCCTTTGAATATTAAGTAATAACTATTATTAATTAATTATGTGAGCTTTCTGAAGAGAAAAAAAATTCATTGAAATATTAATTATATATATATATTGAATTTTTCAAATACAGTCAATAATATTACAAGAATAAAGACTTAATTTTAATTAGAAATAGATATCAAAATGCTAGAGATCATCAGAATATCACATGAAATACTTAAAGAAAAAGTTAGGAAGAAGCTTTGCAAAAAATACTTAAATTAAATATTTTTAAATTCAAAGTCATAACTATTTTTTATTATTAATTATCGCAAAATAAATTAAAGAAAAAAATAAGTAAAGTATAGAATAACCTGTTATTATTTTTTTAACTGAAATAAAACAAAACCGACAGTAAAGCAAAGCCCTAAAAAGAGCAGCAGCGGGAATCGAACTCAGGACAACGCGACAAGAGGCAAGTGCGGAAGGTCCTAGCCACGCTAGACACAACCCGAAGGATGTTATTAGTTAATTTGAACTGATCTTGTCACAGATCTACGCGACACATCGAATAGTTACGAGCCAAAAACAAAAAGAAATAGAAATATTATTAAAAGAGTGACTATAAATTATAAGGGATAAAAACACTCTAAAGGAAGAATGACAGAATTATGATTAATTGTGCATGAAATCATGGAGAAAGAGATTGAGCGCCGGGCTTTTTTTTTTTTTTTTTTCTCTTTAGATTTTTTAGGTCAATTGACTGCATCAGTTTTGTCCAGAGCAGATTTACAATAATTTGGAATACTCTTATGAAAATTGATGATTAATTGAACCAAAAAGAAAAGAATTAAGAGCCTATTTATCCTTAAAAAATATCTAGTACATTCTCACTATCGCGACAGCCATATTGGAATGTTTGGGGGACGCGATCAGCCAATTAAAAGCTGGGATTCTTTAAGAACTTAGCGCGCTTAAAGACGGGAAACGAATACCTTTTAAAACGATAAAGACAGGCGATAACGGTCGAAAAACGGGCTTTACGGAGAGTTTTTAGCAGCGGTAAGGGATTTGGGGAAAATAACAACCTAGTCGAAACGCGCCTTAAGACGTCATCAAAATACGGAACGCAGAAATCTAACCCGAATAAAACCTGATGGATGAAACGTTGAAAGGTCTGCGCCGCGTTGCAGAGGCCAAAGGTCATTACGGGGAATTCGAAGAGACCAAAGGGTGTTGTCACGGCAGTCTTCGGAATATCGGTTGGGTTGATTGGGATTTGATGGTAGGTTTGTGTAGGTAATGGGGGAGGTTTAACAGCAACACGTGCTAACTGGGTAGGGCCGGACGTGCCATCGCCGGTACTGGCATTTTCACAAGGCAGAGACATGTCAAAACAACACGAGGGGTATCAAATACAAGCAGCGCAATAAAAGAGAAAGAAAAATAAATAAATTGGAAACGACTCACCCAGGGTTGGCTATAACACCTTGAAGCGACGAAATGTCTATATCCGACTTGAGTTGCGCTGACACAGCCCACTACAAAACAACACGACTTGCGGGCAGGAAAAAACACATGAACACACTTACGCACGGTATCACTTGTGCTTGCGCACATGTAAAAAAAATGCATTTTGGCGTAAGCACGTGCACTTAGACGAAGAGGCACTTGCAACACACACAAAGTGTAAGCATACTTTAGAATGCACACGACCGGATGAAAACACAGCGCAGATTACATACGCCTTGACAAGCACACTCTTGATGATTTGAAAAAATAAACACTTGAGATTCCGTACTGCATTAAAACACTTGCGATTACACGCGGCGATGAGCAATTTTGTCGACCACCTGGCGAGCAATATTTCACCAAAATCTGCAGGAAGAAGAAAAAAACTAATCTTCACTTAATGGAAATTGATACTGGAATGCACAACACTAATGCTGGTTGTTACGAATTGATGATAAGAAATGTCTTGAGACTCCATAATTCTTGGATGAACTCGGATTGCAGGATTGCGTATACAAAATGTCCAGAAGTCACCAATGTGGAGGAGCGTGCTATTAGTTCCTTACAATAGATAAAAATTAAGAATACGTCGAGTGTAACATCCGTTGCATACAAATACCATCTAGTAAAAACTTAACAACATTTTATTCAGACTTTAAGTCGAGCATGCAAGCTCTGCACGATACGGTCAATTTACATCCAGCGGTACAATTAACATAGAGTTCTGGTAACAACAACAGCAACGCGATAATAATAATAATACTAGTACTGCGAACCATGCGCGAACACACTTCCTTTTATCCTGCCGGACCACACATCAGCGTTGCCAGATTCCCTGGCTATCATGGGAGTAGCCGCTAGCGCTCCTCACAGGATGCGCGGAAGCTTGTTCGATGTGGTGGCCGCTGAAGGATCAGATTGGTGGTCGGGAACGCACCGTTAGCAGGCGCAGCGGCCGCCACATTAGTATTGATTGTGTGTCTTTATGTTTTTTACTTTAAAAAAATTACAGATACATTTCTATTGTTTTAAAGTATTTTCTACAGCTTTTATTAAATATAATCTTTTATTAAATATCATCATAGGCGTCTATAGAAACTTTTCTAAAGTAAGGGGAGGGTTAATTAAGAAAAAAAAAAAACACTATTGAGAGGTGGAAATTTGGACTTGTAAGTTTCGATTTTGCTTTGCGATGCAGTTTTGTTTACATTATAAGTCGATACGTTAAAGCTCGAGTACCCTGTCTCTCTCTCTCCCCCCTCCCTTTATGGCCACCCATGCTTATGACATGCATCATTATAGTATCTTAAAGAATAACGTGTTAACTTCAAAGTTAACTCGTCTCTACTTTTGGTGACCTTAATAAATTACTGTAATGTGTCAAATCATTTATCATTTCTATCCCAACTTTCTCAATATAAATATGAACAAAAGCGACATTTTTTACTCTAATTAACTTACACGGAAATGAAATGCAGCAGGTTCGTATGTTAAATGTTCTGCATCACTATTTTGTACAGCAAATTTTCTCATAAAGTGTCTTTACACTAAAAACAGAAATTATGAAATTTAACAGGAGCGACTTGTCTTCTTTTTAATTCGTATATATTTTATTATCGCTTTAACCCATTTGTGCCTAGATAATTTTGCGACTTTCTTCGATTTCCGCCAATATCAGCAGTAATAGATACATTTCTGATGTCAACTTCTTGAACAAGGGATGATTTCTTTTAAAATCTTTATGTATAAAAATTGAAGTGTCAACATCTTACTAGGTCATGTTAACATATTTTGTGGAGTTGAGGTTCAATTCTCATGAATAAAGGCTAGGAAAAATAAATAACGTTTTCGACTGATAGCGATAATGCCGTCCCAAAAAAGGGACGCTAGGCATAAATGGGTTAACCCATTTATGCCTAGCGTCCCTTTTTTGGGACGGCATTATCGCTATCAGTCGAAAACGTTATTTATTTTTCCTAGCCTTTATTCATGAGAATTGAACCTCAACTCCACAAAATATGTTAACATGACCTAGTAAGATGTTGACACTTCAATTTTTATACATAAAGATTTTAAAAGAAATCATCCCTTGTTCAAGAAGTTGACATCAGAAATTTATCTATTATTTCTGTTATCAGTAAAAATCGAAGAAAGTCGCAAAAATATCCAGGCACAAATGGGTTAAAGAAAGAAAAATACTTTAAGTCAATCAAAACATCTTAAAGTGATAAACAATAATGTCGTTTCACTATTATTGCCGTTGGTTTTTTAATGACTATTTTAATATAACTGTCCTGCTTCATCCGACTTTAAAAGAAAAATCCCGGCAAAAAAGAAAAAAAAAACATTCACGATGGAACAAAACCGCAGGTCTGCCAAATACAAGCTACCGAAACTTCCCATCCGATGACACTGAAACCCTAAGTTTCGCTCTCCAGGAAAGGAGCAGTTTCATTGGCTGATCTAAATGTTGTGGTTGTACAAACACAGGCTAGTTCCAGCGGGGCCGTCGTTATTAGCAACGGGCCTGCGTATGAGTTGTCACCACTAAAAATGAGTTTATCATTGAGGCCTGTTTTCCCCAGTCACAGTGTTCTACTTTATTATTCTAAGTATTATAAATGTTACATTATTTTGTTATTTTAAAACAATTTTTTATACTTTTGTCGTACTAAAGAACTTTAGATGTAGGTAATCGTTTTGTTAATCTTGCGCCATTTTCTTTCATGAAAATTTATCCTAAAATTCGAACATTTTGCTCTGAATGTAAAGGTACGTGAACACTTTTATAATGTATTTAAAAATTCTAAAAATATGTATGTAAATCATGTTTAGTGAATAATTACTCATGTGTTATTTATAAATAAATTATTTTAATGAGAAATCGCGTATTACTTACTTGAGTAGTTTTTATTCTTGTAAATAAGCATCGCGTTGTGATACTATTTAGACAATTTAATTTTGCCAGTTGAAAATGTTATTTATCAGTTATACATGCCTTGATTATGTGATTCAGACTTACATCTGGTACAGTGCAGAAATACAGTAAATTATAAATTATTGATTTTTGCCCGTTTATACAGAAACTTCAAATGTAGTTAATATTTTGTACAAGCGTTCATTGTGCTTGCTCAATTCCAAAGTTCCATTGAGAAAGCGACAAAAGAATAATATATACTACATGAAATGTCTTTATTAAAGAATAATTAATTCAGGCATCGCGCTACAGAGCGTATTTTATCAATTTTCTCCAATATACAGGATATCCCGAAAACACTGAAATGCGCTTTAATACATCATTTGTTAAAGATTAATCATGAATTGTTTAAAATAACGTAGGAAATACGACTACGTTCATGAAATATTCATTATAAAAATGTCTTGTGTATTTAGTTATTTTAAAGTATATTAAATATCCACTTGTGAAACTAAAATAAGCAATCGTGAATCATGAGAGTAAGCCTTACTTTTTCCTTCAAATTATATGCATCTATTTTCTTTATGTCAATATGTATCATAGCAAACAAATTAATCATGAGTTCGTACTTGAATTAGTAATGCAATTACTACTTAAAACTATATTAAATAACGTTTGAAAGCACTGGGAAGATTAAGAAATGCCTGATGTATACGTGAAGACTCGAGCATCCGTAGGCCTCTTTGGATGGCTCATCAAAATACACGAGCAGGCCCGTTACTAATTGCGAAGGCCCCGGTTCCAGGCGCCTGTATCCGCAGGCCTATTACTCCCTGCCGCAGGCGCTAGTCCTCCCTTTGTCGTGTCTATAAAAACTCAACTCTATGTTTGGGTTTGGGTTTTGTTGCAATCAGCACACAAAAAGATTGGATTGTTTATTATTTTTAGTGGTCTGTAGTGTTGATTGTATGCATGCGTTACTATTAAACCTGAATAAAATTCGTGATGCATTATTTGGAAAGACGATGATTTTTATTTTTTTCTTATTTCTTTGCTTACGGTTAGTTAGTTATTCAAGTTTAGACATATGCTTATATTATTGTTGCTAAAATTTTTATTAAATGTATAATCACCTTTACTTTTTGGATATTGTTATTTTAATTTTCTTTTGTACAACAGTATGAAAGTAACACAAATAACTGCTTTAATGTTTATTTTATAAATGTGGTTTTAGTAAATACGTGTTTTGTTGTGTGCAGTGACACAATTGAATGATCCAAAACATTTCCCCCCTTTTAATTGCTAGTTAAATTAACTAATTTATGAAAATATAGAGTAATAGGAATTGTTTTCAATATTAGTCTTGCATATTTTTGTCTCAGCAGTTAGTCTTGCTGAGCTGATCTATGAGGTCTAGATAAAGAGGAAACAGAAATCCTAAAGAATGAAACCAAAAACTTTTCACACTTTATAAATTTAGCCCTTGTGCCCTGACCTACACAATTGTGTAGGTGATCTATACGCTCTCACAAAGTACTTGAGTGTAAGTCATATTTCCTAAGTCAGTTTCATATATAAAATCTTATTCTTCATAAGAAGTGAATCAGATATAAACTAGCAATTTCTCATATTTCTTTTGCATTGTGTGTTATTCGGAAAATTTAAATTTTTCTTCAGTTATTCACCCAATTAAAATAAATTTATCTTACACTCAAAAGTATTTGAGATAGGGATGCAACAGATATCCGGCTGATTTTTCAGTATCCGAAATATACCGTTGGATATCCGGCTATATACTACTAAAGTTCTATCAATAATATGGATGGGACTGGATGGAAAATTATGTTTGAACTTTTTTGATAAAGTGATACACAAAACAGAGGGATATATTTTTTAATTGGTAACACAGCAAATTTAACACTGGAAATGGATCATTCAAAATAAGCACACAATTTCAACATTTGTTCAGTAGTGTTTGAGCACATTTACAACTAGTTAGGCTAATATTTAGAGTTAATTTCATGTTGCAAAGTGCCGCTTAGCAGACATTTTCTGAACTAAAAAAAAAAAAAAAAAAAAAAAAAAACTTAAGCACCTCTCATGTAGTGTCCATGTGCAAATTTGTAGGCAATCTTCTCAGCTATTTACAGGGGAAGTTTAATTATAAGCACTGTGCAGAGGAGAGAGAGAGAGTATCATTTGAAAAATATGTGCATTCAGTATATGCGCAGGATCACTCTAGAAATGGAAAAGGCAGGGTGCACATTACAAAAAAAAAAAAGCAGTGTTTGGGGAAAGGCATATCATATCACAC
>JAWZYV010003278.1:0-13390 GCA_038373885.1 Cheiracanthium punctorium | reverse complement strand
AAAGCCTTAGAGGACTAAGCAAGAAAATTCTCAATGAGACAAAAACTATAAAATTAAGTACTCCTTTTCATGCAAACGCCCTAAAAATATATCGCTTTCCTTTAAAAGCGATCCGAGTATAGAAATGTACAGCCAAAAAAGCAACGGTACAGGGGCACGGGAAAGTTTTAAATTGCGCCGCCACATTTGGCTACTTATCGCTAATCCATTTCCCCTCCTAAAGAACGTACCCTCGCCAAGCTTCGTCAACCGGTTTCGCCTGTACGTTTTCTCCCCTGCATAACACATTGATACCTGGAGTGCCTCCGCTCGCGTTTTACATTACGCCTACGGAAGTTTCCCATCTTTCTCCCCTGGATAATCTTTGGCCTTATTTGCAACATTGTGGGCCGTTATTGGCACGTTGGCGATGAACTCCGTAAACCCCTGGTTGGCGACCAAAACTGCTTTCCCCCTTTAATCAGGGGACAGTTGAAAATGACTGCGCATGCGCCATAGGACGGACGCAGAGACGAAAGGTCTCCGCGTCCGTCCATAAGCCGGCAGCGTAGACACTCCCGACTATTTTCACCACCGTTTTTCCCCCTTTACTGGAGTTCCCCCCTTCGTTGCCACAGCAACCAGGCGGAAACTGGGTTATGTTTTTAGTACGGTTCCCATTCTATGGAGTTAATCTCGGTGGTGAAAATAAGACAATCGCCAAGAGCTATGCAGCATTTTATTGGATATTTCGGATTTGTATGCAGAAATTAGCCAATAAAAACATTCACCACCAAGTTGATACGTATAATGATCCTGCGTTTAGTAAGTAATGTTTAAAAATGAATTATGTTATTTAGGAGATCTTGTTTCTATAATTTTACATCGTTGTCTTTATTTACTCTTAATTTATTTCAAATTTTATTCTTTCAATATTATATATAGAGCATTTCGGCGGGGCGCTCCTCTCTGCGATCGGTCGCCGTCTTGCGTGACAGCTTGGGGTTCTCGTAATGTATTTCAATGGGAAAAACCCGATTTTCAACATTCAAAAAAAGTATTAAATTAAATTTTTTGGATTATTGTAATGGATGGAATTTGTTAATCAGACCTTCGACTTTTGTGTCCCAGGTGGCGTTTAATATTTTAAAAAGCTTAACATATAATATTTTAATGATATTTGAAGAGACTTTTTCCGCTGGTACTGCGTTCGGAAAGACAACATTATGTACGGGAATGAACACAACGTTTGTTTTAAGATTCGGCAGGTTATTCGGATTACTGTTTGTTTACAAATGTCATTGTTGTGCGAAATTTTCTTACGTTGTGAGATTTATGCAAGAATAAAGTTTTGTTTTTGAATTATAATTCATCGGATATTCTGTATGCCCTAGAAAACATCAAATTCCATTAATATTTATATTAAAGAAGTGTTTATTTAAATTCCTATTACGATATATTCAGATTGTTTTTTTCTTTTATAAACAATAAAATGTACTGCTTGTTATTATTTATCATAGTGTTCTTTTAAATATGTAAATGCCTTTAAAATAAGACCAGTTATCCCATTAATAAAAAAAGTGTAACATATGCATCGCATAACATATTTGTACATGTAATTAATCTAATACGTATGAATATGAATTAAAAAAATAATCCAATAAATCAACTAAATTAAAGACGTAGACCAATTAATATAATCTTTACTTAGTTGCATAATTATTTAAATTGACAGTAAACATGAGTGCAAAATATAAATTTATAATTCCATTATGTTACATAAAGCTTCTGCCTTTTTATTATAAGATGGAAAACATTTCTGTTTCGCAATGTTAGCTCATAAAACTGTACTAAACAATTCTACAATTACATTTTTGAATTTTGTTTCAAGTTAGAATCAGAACAGAAATCAAAAGCTGGAACTCTGGCCCTGTATTTCTTTTTTCTGGGCGAATTTTTACATATTAGGCAAAACCCAGCAAAGCTCATGAATACTTTGCTCCGAAGCCCAACACTAGTACATTAATTCATAAATTTTCCCCTTTTCAAGCACAAATTGATTTTAGCAGACAAGACAAATCATATTCGCTTCACCTCGACCAGATTTGAGAGTCCTGAGACCATCAGAATTTGGGTGTTTTCTGTATTATGTTTATATTTCTTCCTGCTAATTTCCGACTATTTAATTTTATATCACTGTTCTGTGAAATAATTATTATATGGGAAAATCTTTAAATTCTTGTTATTTTAGTTAAATGTGCTACCAACCCCATATTGCAGTTCGCTACTAAGTATTAACATAAGAATATTAAGGCTCCAGCACCTTTTTTTGCTAGAAATTGCCGCTAACCCTGGAGCAATTAAATGTTTTCTCATTGAAAAGTTTCTTTCATTAATTTCCAAAAAGTTACACTTTTTGTATATAACCCACATACAAAAATATCCCCAATCAGTAAAATGTGCTCCATATTCTGATGAGGTGATGTACAAAATTTGAGAATTATATCCTGAAAAGTGTCAAAGCTATGAAGATAATGAGTACTGACTTGAACCAATTTTCAGTAGCTCTTGAAAGGAAAAAAAAATCACAATCACATTTTAAGGATCATACAGATATGAAAGAATATTTTAAATTCAAATTCAAGTATAGACCCCAGTCACCTTTGTTTATAGATATCCCTTAAGACGTTATATGATGAAAGGCTGAAATTTTGTACATCACCTCATTTGTGCATGGGGTACATTTTATTTTCTAGGAATTTTTTTGTAAGGTAGTTCTAAGAAATTTTAAAAAGTGTAACTCTGTGAAAATTAACAAGAGGAATTTTTTTTTCTTAACATAGTCTTTTTTTTTAAATTTATTTTAAACATTTATTCAATTCACACTGCCTAATTATCTTTAATAGATAAAGAATTAAAGCATGTTATCACTTTCTAGGGGCACTGTACGTGTGTGTGTGTGTCTATACAATTTATAAACACTAATATTTTTACTTCCTTGTATGACGTACAAAGAAATAATGTGATCGCAAAAAGAATTCGGTATCCAGATTGTGACTACCTCTAAATTTACTGAGTTTTTGCTTGACATCTCATTGTACACATGTACACCCCCCAAAAAAAGTATTCGAGCAAGAGAGAAATTTCCTATTTTAGATTTGCGAATAATAATTGAGTTTTTGAAAAATGCACAACTTGATAGAAATATGGAAAGTCATACTTATACATAGCCTAATTCATATTCTATGATAAATAATTGTAAATATACGAAACCAACGTAGAAAATTTCTCTCTTGCTCGAATACTTTTTTTGGGGGGTGTATGTATGTTCCTATAAATTCATGTACAAGCATTCTGACTGACAGCTAGACCATTTTGATCAGTGTTTCCTGGCGCCTGTACGTACATGTGTATATAGGTAACTCACATATCTTAAAAACTATGAGTCGTACATTGTTGAAATTTTATATTCAGGATTGTTGTAACTCATCTACATCCATACATTATGCTTTATGGGCAGAAATTCATTAAAGTGTAATTTAGAGATATTAAGTTATTTCAAATGAATCAAAAGTGATATATGTTGTTAAGGATTACAAAATGAATCTTGCCATCAAAAATGGTATCTTTATCATTTACAGTTCTACAGGAGCACTCAGAAAAATTCCAACAAATTACAGCCAATGGCAGTTTTAGAAACATTCATTCATTTCAAGCAGAATAACATCTTACCATATGGTTGGATAATGGTCCGGTGACGGTTAGCCACCTCCCTCAAAAACTGCATTAAAAGTCACCAAACTTGGCAACTTTTGGTGTATATATGTATATATTTAATTTGCATATCTCAAAAACTATTAGTTGTAGATTGCTGAGATTTTATATATAAGATTGTTGTGACATCTAGTTGTACACCTATATTTTTTATTCCAATCTACTGTAGAGTTTATTTACAGGACCACCCAAAAGAATTTTGGTACGTGCATGTATCCTTGCAGTCTGCCAAGACGAGCGATTTTTTGCTTTGATAAATCCAGGTTGCATGAAATCATGATGGTTCCAAATACAATTGGCTACAGTTTGCCAGCACATTTTCCGAAAAAATAATTTGGCACGAATGTCTATCAGGATAATATGCAACTACCAGAATTCCAATACATTAATGTCTATAGACATCTTCAAATAGTGGCGTAGCCAGAAATGTTTCATGCGAGGGGTTACTATTGTAACTCACATATATGTATACATGCGTATGGTGAGGGAGCGAAGAATATACATTTTGTATTGCAAAAATTTCAGGGTGTGTGTATGTGTGTTGTGATCCCTTATTCCCCCCCCCCCTGGCTACGCCACTGTCTTCAATATATTATGTCTGTAGTCGTTCATTGTTTGGTCCATGCACAGAATCTTGCTATTTGTCATCCACTGTGTTGAGTTTTGCCAAAATATCGCTAATTTAACACCAAAAATAATTATGCATTTTACATGACTCTAAAACTTTTAATCATACAATGTTGAAATTTTGTATTTAGAACTATTGTTACATCTAACTGTGCTTTTGATTGCTGTGGACTGAGTCATTTATTTACAGCGTCACCCAAAAGACTTAAAATATATTAAGGGTCTATAGATACCTTCCTTTCATTAAAAATCTGTGATGAATAACTGTTTCAGCTGTGACTGAAATCTCGCTATCGCAAGCTTATTGGCTTTTGTCAAAATATTGCCCAATTAAGTGAAACAAATCTTTAAAATTGAACTCAGCTTGGCAGTAAACTTTAGAATTGCAGTATTTTGTCTCTTTCAAATGAAATAAGTTTAGATGAAGTGCCCCGAAAATATTTCTGGTTTAATAGAGTTACAAGGAAGTCATGTGGTGTCCTTATCAGATTTATTAGTTCAATGATTTGATTAAAAAAAAACAATCATAATAAAAGAAGTAGTATATAGATTTTTACAGTTATATTCTTCCATGATGATTGTATGCAAGAGAATTTTTTTTCAACATCGTAAATTACACTGTTACTTGAAAATATGTTTTCACATAATTTACACAGGAACCAGACTACATGCAAGCGATAGATATTAAAAAAATCAGATGTCAGTCAGCCAATTTAAATTTAATTTAGAAGTTATTTACAAAAAAATTGAAAGAAAAAAAAAAAGCATCATATTTGACAATATTTGGCTGCATAAAATGATTTAGGTTCTTGAATCTAAACAGCAGATAAGAACAGTATTCATAGAAAAATTGCTACTGGCGTATTATCCCCGCACTGAAACAAGACAAGACAAGTAATTTCTCGCCAAGATAAATGCCAATCACATGAAATTATTAATGGTTTCGAATACGATTGGCAATAGTTTCCAGCACATTTGATGAAAAAATACTTTGTCGGAAGTGACCACCGGGATAATACGCAAATTCCAAAAAATCTAAAAATCTTCAGAATAATTTCTAATCCTAATATCAGCTCCACGCAGAACAGAGTGGAAATAATTTTAGGTAAAAGAATAAGGATTTATTTTAACGAAGTACAGTTTAACCATTTAATCATCTGTCCATGGACACGAGAACAACAACAGTATAACCTTGATTTCACGAAGTCAAAGAAACAACAGAAAGAATTTAGATAAGAAGGTGAAATAAAAGAGTGTGTCAGTTTAACAGAAAAAAAACGCATTTATTCAAGGTATTTAAGTTCCACTCCATACCTAATTTAGAATATTGCAAAAGAATAAAAAGGCTGGTAGCCAAGTTTAGTGATTTTGAAAAAGTAGATTCTATAGTTTTTTTTTTTTTTTTTTTTTTTTTTTTTTTTTTTAGCATAAGCAACAATAAGTAATTATACATTAACACATCACATGCCAGTCATAAGAAACTTCCTGTTTTATTTATTTATTCTTATTTTTTTAATAAACCAACCACTGGTACAAAACTAGTTCTGTAAACAATGTATAAATTGACTTTTTTATCAAAATACGTTCTTAAAAAATAATTGACAAACTAATTCTTTCATGTTTTTATTGATTTATTCTAATGCATTTTATATGCACATTTAATAACAGAAACCACACCAGAAAGTGTTATCCACAGAAAGCATGCACTAAAATTCATGTCAATCTAATAATAAACCTATCTAGTCATAGTCATAGCTTCAAATTACATATAGACAAATTATCCATATATTTAAAAATCATGAAAAAATATCACAATCCTAAACTAGAAACAATATCTAATTTTGCAATTAGAGTTTAATTAGTTGCTGACAGCTTTAAAATTTCTTCCATATTTCTAAATAAATAATGTACATTCTTTCGTGCACAGTCGTGGATTGCTGTCTAAACTGAAACGCCTGTTGCTTGCTTATTCTGCAGTTTGTTTACATTCTTCACAGTGGGGCTGCGTTCGTAATCGGAAAACCCAATGAACCTCCTCAGATTACACGTAGTTTATACGGATTACTGAGATTGCTAAATAATACATTTAGGTAAAGAAATAGCATGCGCAGAACGATGCGCGAAGCTGTCACTCAGCTGACGTCAGAGATACGTCACGTCGAAATGCTCTATTTCTTTTTCTTTAATGTTGCAGTCGCAATTATCTAAAGAGATGCAATAGAAGTAGATTAATTATTAACTTCGCAATTGAAAAAAGTATTCTTAATTCTTTATTCTGCAGATTTATGTCTTTTATTTTATCACTTATTTTTATGGCTTATAGTCCTTTTTTTATTTTATTTTATTTTTATATTTTTTTTGCTTCCCAACTAGCACGCATACGTTGGGTTATTGATGGCACGTGGTTGTTACGTTGGGCAAACGTTGGATGGAAATGTCGGTATTCTGTTGGCTAAAGGTTGTGTTGGGCAACCGTTGGTAAACAAACGTTGGCCATCGGATGGTTTAATGTTGTGTTGGGCAACCGTTGGCCATCGGATGGCTGAATGTTGTGTTGGGCAACCGTTGGTAAACAACCGTTGGCCATCGGATGGCTGAATGTTGTGTTGGGCAACCGTAGGTAAAACAACCGTTGGCCATCGGATGGCTGAATGTTGTGTTGGGCAACCGTACCATTGCGCATGCGCAGAGACACACATTCAGGAAACCGGGAAGCGATAGATTCATGTCCGTTCGCCGTTCCGTTTCCGCCATTGCTTGTTATGATGTGTTGATACACTTTTATAAAGTGATTGATAGTTGAAATCTGAAACTAATATTTATCTTTTCAGCTATATTTCTGTGAATTTTATTCGTTGCATAGGTTCGTAGTAACTTGAATCACGATAACTATTATTATTGATGCATTGATTATAGTTCGATTGTCCATAAGCCTAACGATCTTCAACGTATGTAAACAAACAACTTACTATGCAGCTATGCTAATAAATATATAATAATTGCACAGTGCTTATTAAAAGATGCGTTTTGGATTACTAAACAATGCTAGACAGCTTAATAATAAAGTTTTATTTGCTCATAGTTGTACAACAGTCGAGAAGGTAAAATTGGACACAATTGTTTTCTCCTAATAAGTTTATTCTGAAAAAAAATCAACTTGAGTCGTGCTTATATTTTACAAGATTATAATGACTAATGAGATTTCAGATTTAGTTATTAAACTAACACTACTTCAATTTTGAAATCTCGTTAGTTCACAGTGGTTAATCAACAACAAGGATTTAAATTTGTGCATCAAAATTGTTTTGTTGTTAAAGGTATGTATAAAATATTTTACAGTTTTAAGAATTCAGTTATTTTAATATTTTACAAATGTGTTATAGTACTTTGCAGTTCATATATATACCTATATTTACCAACTTCATTTTGTTATTTATTTATTATTTTAGAAAAGATTTTTGTATCTACACTTGTTATATGCTACAGGACTCAAATTTTATACAGAAAAATACATAATCTATATGCAATCAAATACTCTTTGAGAGTACTGGAAGAAAAAACATTTTTATTGCTTTGACAAGTCTCTTCTACTGCGTATTTTAGTTGAATGAAAAATATCAGTAGCTCTTTAAGTAATACGCTGTGAGAGAGTTCAGGTCCATGAACTGAAATCAATACTGCTTTTTTTAAACTTTTCTTCAGACATTCTATTTTTTGCATTAGTGAAAGGATGCGCTATGGAAAATAAAAAGTTCTCTCTCTCTCTCTCTCTTTTTTTTTTTCAAAATTTTGTGCAATGGTAATTATACGGGACGTGTCGTAACTTTTATTGCGTACCATCAACGACTTTTTTCATTTTATGTGCCATAGCGTGTAAGCAGCATCACTAATACATTCTGTTGTACTGATATCTTTCTCATAGTCAGATAATATAGATGCACCCGTGTGTTGATACTTGCATGCGTCCTTGCAATACTTGCATGCGTTGATATTGCATGCGTAATGCATATGCATTACGCATGCAATATTTTTTTTTCTTTTACTTTGCAGTCAATATCTACAGTTAACTGAAAATAAAAATAGAACTACGAAATGTCATTGTATTCCATACCAATTTTATTCGGGCAAACTAAAAATTAAGAATCTAAAAATTTACGTAAATGGAAATAAATGTAAAAAATAATAAATAAATATTTTAGTAAAGAATGATTTCTGTGACATTCTTCAGTGACTTTATACTCCTATTGGATTTCCCCACATGAATATTAAAAAAAAAAAAAGAGATTAAGCCGCCTTACAAAAGTTTTAATTGAGTAAATTTTCAGAGGTTTTGAGAGACACTTTACAAAAGAAACTGTCAAAGGAGAAGGAGGGATATGAATCATATTTCAAAAAATAAGCATTCTTTCCTTTATCGTTATGTTTTTTCTTTTAATTAATTCGAAAAGTTTTTATGATTTTGGTTTGCCTGAAGTCCTGGGTCTCTAAAACTGTAAAGGATACCTTCTGAAAGGACCTTCTGAATATTTTCCTGCTTCCGATCTTTCCCCCCCCCCTCCTTTTTTTTAAACAGTTCATAAGTTGCACCTGCAATATTAATTTTCCTCATAGTGCAAAATAGGTTAGTTTTCTATAGATTAATATATGTTTGTAACTTGACAGATCGTTTACTATTTGAAAATAACACATTTCTGTTAGTGACGGGACTACAGCCAGTTTTAAGCAAAAATGTTGGGAGGGGGGGTGTAAAGACAAAATTTTCTGACTATATATACCAATAAGCTTTCAAAAATATACACCGATTATCTGGCCTCTTGGGCGGTTTCCTCCAGATGTAGCTTGAATACGCATTAAATCCCCTAAAAGTCCTTCGCCTGAGGCACCCCCCACCCTAGGCAGACACTTAATGTGCATGTTTGCCTTAAATACACACTACATTACATGATCTGGAATGAAGTTGGCTTGAGGGGACAAAAGGGACTTGTTTACTGGCACAAAAATCACTAAAAGGAAAATTGTAACAAGACTATGTTCATGATATAGTATAACTTATAATAAACTGTCGGCAGAACTGGTAATTTATACACTGCGCATTTTACATATTGGAGATTAAAGCTGAAATTTGCTGACAGTCCTTTGGCAACTGACGATTTTGTCGACAAAAGTACTTTTTAGGGGGGGGGTAGGGTGACCGCTCGCCCTCTTCCTAAGCGCACAGAAACCCACTGTTGAGGTGGAACCATATTTGATGAAATAAAATATGTGACTATTTGATAAAATGCTTCGTTCTACATATCTGCCGTCCCTTAAAACTTATCTGAATCTGTCACTGCATTTGCTGTTAGTAAAATAATTAAAAACTTTAATTTCAAATTTGACAGTTTTTCATATATCTATAGAAATGTTATGAAATAGAACATCAATTTGTCAAATATTCGTCAAATATAATCATCCAACATTAGGTTTCTGCATTGGCCTAAAATATGAAACTAACTTATAAATGTAACGGTTAACAATTATGATAGCTAAATGTTAAAAATAACCAATTTCCAACAGTTGGATAATAGAGTGACAACATACAGATTTTACGGTGTCCCAATGTATACATTTACACGTTAACCCAACGTATGCATTTATACGTTAACATCAGGGGCGTAGCCAGAAATTTTTCATGGGGGGGGGTTACGACTACTACAACTCACATATATGTATACATATGTGTGTAAAGGAGTCAAGAATATACATTTTGTATGGCAAAAAATTCCTCATGGGGGGGTTATGACCCCCCTAACCCCCCCGTGGCTACGCCCCTGGTTAACATAATGTATGCATTAATACGTTAGCCCAACGTATGTATTTATACGTTAGCCCAACGTATGCATTCTTACGTTAGCCCAACGGTTGGAAATATGTTGGCAAAACGTTAGAGCATACGTTGGCCCAACGTAAGAAATAACCAGTTGCCAACCGTTGGATAACCGTAAGCCAACGTGTCATTTCAACGTTGCCCCAACGTATGCATTCATACGTTGCCCCAACGTATGTGTGCTACCTGGGTTAAAGTGGCTAAAGTTTGACATTACTTAAATTGTATTGTAACAAATAATTATATAATCTCTTGTAATCAAATTCTTTACTTGAGAAAGATGTAGAATTGCAATATTATGCTAATTTGAAAAAGTTGTTTAAAAATATATATTTCAATGTTGTGTATACATTTAAAGTAGTTAAGTAATCACACAAGCAAAGCATGACAAATTCAGTTAAATAACAATAAGGTATATAAAACACATGAAATAATTTGTGTTTTACACAGAGTTATTTAATTTGCTACACTGATTTTATAGATAAAATTAAATGTTTCCCATTTGGAAATTATATATATAGAGAGAGATAGATAGATACAATAATATTGTGAGATCCTCCTGACATTTCATGTATTTTTAGTTAGACTAATGGAGATTATGATTTTTCTTTTTAAGGGGTCTAGTGATTAACGTAAAAATGAATTTATAAGGTTTGGAATATTAATTAAACCACTTAGTGCTTAATGAGAAACACTCAAAAAACTGGTGTTAAAAGATAATATAAATAAAAACTATAAAAACATACGTAAAAAATGTACTTAGCACTTGGTAATCACCAAGTAACTTATAAGTACTACCTTTTTTAACATGCGTTTTTAAACAAAGTATTTATTTATATCACTTTGTGCTTGCATTCAAAAGGAAGAAAACAAAATTAGTTGTGTTTTTGCAGTAATTTAATGCTACAAACATTTGAAACTTTTCTGTTCTGTTTCATGCTCAAAATATGAGCAGAAGTTTGACAAGTTGTTTTGCTTGTGGAAGTAAAGAGGTTAATATGATTACAATTATTCTTAAATGCTGTTGTTTTATTATTGATTTAAATTATAACCACAAAATTTATCCCCCCACCCCATTGGCATAACTGGCCTGATTTTCTAGGGTGGGCTACAGCCCCTTTTATATTCGTGTAAGCATGTTATATGTAAGTATGTACTATTAATAATTAGTTTATTATACGTCCCGCAGTTACAGGCACTTAGCCGGGGGTTTGCAATTATGGGTTACAATTCTGGAGGCAGTGCCCTCCCCCCCAAAAAAATTGCCCTCCCCCCCCCTTTCTTTAAAATTTTACCCTACTCCCAAATTTGCAAAATCGACAGAAGATAAATTGGAAAAAATGAAAATCTGAAGTTAAAATCAATTTCAAAAGTTAAGAGATTTTTTTAAAAAGTGTTCTTAAAACCTGCTTCACAACCACTGCAGTATATATGACAGAGTGTGTATTTTCAACATTAAACCAAGTTTTAAACCTCAGTGATTATTGATGCGACATGATCGAAAAGAAGATATTTTCTTACTTGCATTTAATTAAGATATTGTTAAAAATCTCAGCCTATATGGTTTTGTTGACCGGTTTGTCAACATACGCAAGCAAATGGTTTAGATTGTGTCTGCAGTACATCATATTTGTGTAACAATGTGTATTGGACAAACAAAATTTATTATAAATTAAGTATTGAATGTATAATACATTTTTAATTGTGAAAATCAAATTTAAATTTTGGAACGAAGGGAGTGTTTTCAGGAACGTATTAAAAAGAAGGAAAAAAATCACATTATCAAAAAAATAATAAATAAAGTAAATAAGATTGAGTAAAAATAATGTGTGACAGTACTTAATGCAGTGGTAACTAAAAAGTAGTTCTGTTTTGTCAACAAAATTAAATATTAGGTCTAAGGGAAAGTTCTGTCCATTTTTCGTATGTTAATATTTTGCCTAGCCAAAGCTATTCAATCTAATAATACAAGTTTTGACATGTGAGTTTTTTAGCGTAAGTGCTAGATTGGAGAGCATTATCCAAAATTTGCAATATACAGGTGAGAGGGGACTGGAACGCTCTTTTGACATTTAATGTATCTTCCGTAATCTCAAAGAAGGAAAAATATATCCTTTAAATTCTTCCTGTAAATTACAACTCTCACAAACACCTAAAAATCCGTTTCAGAACATTTTGAATATAATCCTCAGAGGAGGGTATAAGTTGAAAAGGGTAAAGGGGGAGGGTGGCCATTTTTCTTGAAAGAAAAAAAAAAGCTATAAAATTCTCGCTTTAAAATTTAACAAATATGAGTCTTAGGCTCAGTTTGTTTGTAATTCATTTCTTGTTTAAATTTATTTGTTTGAATTTTATATAAAAAAAAGGACATTACTTTCCCATATACCTAATACTAGTAGTTATAAAATTATATGAAGACTGAAATTTCATTAAAAATATATAGTGGTGGCAAAAAGTCCTGAACACACTCAGGGGCGGATCCAGAGAAATCATCTGGGGGGCGGGCTCCGTTTTTCATTAGCATGATACATTGATTTCCCAATACTTTTTCTCCCAATGTGTAATTAGACATGGTATATCACAACTAAATAAGTATGTTGTCTGCTGCAAGAACCGTCGAAGAAAACTCGGAAAGGGGAGGGGGGGGGCAGAGCTATCCTGCGCCCTATACCGATCAAGTTACGGCCGATGCACATAAGCTACGTGTTTTATGCGTTTCAATGGACGACAGGACTGATACATGAAAAAATATTCCGTTGCTCTCTCCATTGTGTTGGGGGACAGTGTTTTAAGTTTAACACATTAATCTTTTGTTGGTAGATCCCGACTGGCCATTAAAAGTCGTAAATTTCGCCAGAAAAATGTCGCCTTAACCCCTGTAGTGACTACAAGACGTGGCTAATCAGCAACGGAAATTATTCATTTTGTTGTCCGCGGGCCCTACCCATTAACATTTTAGTGTGTACAGAGTTCAACTGCTGAATGCAATATTGAACCCATTTCACAGCCACCGTGCAATATGCAATGTTCACAGCATACATTTTCGCATTTTAGGATGGCATTAAGTTTTCCAGTTTAAGTAATTCCCATCCTTTTCAGTGAGGACTGTAGTAAACAAACCTTAATTGCTATTTACAACTATTA
>JAWZYV010003277.1:0-14308 GCA_038373885.1 Cheiracanthium punctorium | reverse complement strand
CTTTCTGTATTCGGTGCGTAGGCCTTGTTTATCGGAGGTGACGGGTTGGGTCGCCGCCTGTAACAACAGTGAGCAGAGACAGTCAGCAGGATCGCCGCCTGTTCAGCGAAAGACTTCACACAGTGGCTCTGACAAGAGCCGGTCCACTTATCCACTGAACAGGGTCATCAGACAAGATCTTGCTTCAAAACAGGTAGGGAGTAATGTCGACGCGCAGGGAGCACACTCGACGTCCTCATGAACGAACGCCCGAGAGCTGTTCCGCAAAAAATTAACAAACTTTTTCCAGATTTATAAGTTTAAGTGTGACTTCAATATGAAGTAAAAATCACTTGCAACAGCTAATTTTGTCACGCAAATGATTCACTTTTTTGACTCTCGGATATGAAATGTTGCTGAAAATAGCGAAAAATCGCTTAAAAATGAGGGAACGGGTGGATTTTCAGATTTTCAATGTAGCGCAGATTGTTTTCTATATTTTTATACATGATTATGGAAATTTTCAAGGGGATCGTACAAACGGTGTAGAAATTATCAGTCTTTTTGTCTTTGACATTGCAATGTTTTTGCAGTCATGGCGGAATGAAGAAGCAATGGGGGAAAAAGATACGTCATTTCCTTTACTGAGCGTTACTTCCGCCAGAAAAAAAATCTGAGTTACCCCCTAATTGCGCCTAAAGAAGTTTTACTTCAAAAGAGAGATTGCTAAAGGGTCATTCATCTTCATTATGCACTTTGAATATATCAAGTTATCCTTTTTAATCACTAACCCCCCCCCCAAATTTTTACATTGGTTTACACTAAAATTTTGCTTTGTTGTACATTTTGTTTAGGTGAAATAAACTTTTTTTCAAAATTTAGCACCTCCCAAAAGAGAATTTCTGGATCCGCCACTGGACATCTGGTCAAGGCTGATAACTCCAGTGATGCTTTCAAAACTTAAACCATGTATGAAATATCTTCTATTTTTCAGAATTTAAGTTGAGTACAAAAATTATTTAACAAAAAACCAAAATGAGAAAAAAAGCTTTAGTAAAATGTCAAGACTGCAAGAAAAATAGTTTTCTTGCTAGTATAAAGATTTTTTTTTCTCCAAACGTTTTTGCAAAAAAGCCTACTTCTCATTTCACTTTAGCATTTTGACAAATCTTTTTGCATGCAAAAAATGCAACCCTATCTTAAACCCTGTATCTTAGTCGTAATCCATGATATGAATCATGGATTTTTTTTTCGGGGTGGGGGGGGGGAATATACGGTAAGGGTCCAATTTTTTCCTTCTGCCCAGGGCCCACAATTGGCTTGATCGGGCTCTGCCATCACGAAATAAAGACTGCAGGGAATGAAACGAAATTGGGTGACAGGATAGGTTGTCACTCCACTTAAATTCTAGGCCTCCCATTTTTCAAAAATGTTGATTCGATTTTGAGATTTTGCGAAAATTATTTCAATATGGGGAAATATATTCCTTCGCGCATCCCGTAATGACGACTCAAGCGAATGAAATGATACTACTTGGTGACTCTCTAAACTGTAACATTTTAACAATACGTAAAAATGATCACTTCGCTTTCTTTACTTTTGGCAACCTACGCCATCCATTCTGCGTACTCCTACAATGCTGACGAAAGTTCTTGCTTTTTGGAAATTTGCATTCAGTAGTAACCCGTCAACGACGGGTACTTCAGCTAGTGGATAAGTAAAAACGCAACAAACTGTATTTTTAAGTAAACTTTTATTCGAGTCGTTAAAATCCTACAGATTTACCAGGTCCTCGGTTCGGGATCCCCCAGCAGAAAGTCCTTCAGCCTTTCTGGGATGTCCAGGTCCTTCACCAACTGGGGTAGCACGGTAGACTTGCTTTCTGCCACGGCGACCAGTCGAGCCCTCGCGGCACATCGGCTCAGGTGCTGCAGGCTCCTCGGACCGTACGGACGTCGGCCGAAGACGGCTGACCAGCGCTGGTCGACGAATCGGTCCAGGGCGCCTCGATCGCAGCGGTCACTGCCCACGAGATACAGGACGAAGTCCCGCACTTCGTCCGGGGAGACGAAAGGGTCGGGCGCCGCCGCGAAGCACAGCCTCAGGCACTGCAGATGATCTTCTTCGCGTTCCTGCTCCATCACTGTCACTGTCGCCAGAGTCCTGACAACCAGGCCTATTCGACGGAACCCCCTGGATGGGTCGCTCGATGTTCTGCCGTCGTTCCTCTCAAGGCATCTCCAAAGGCGACCTGGAGGAGTCAGAATCGACCCATGCTCAGGTCCACGGTGGCTCCAGTGTGCAATGGCGTACTCCCTACGAAAAACATAAAGGTGAGGAATGGCAAGTATACCTTTTGTTCTTTTAATCATAATACACTCAAAAAATTTCTAAATGGCCACCCCTATTCCACGGTCCCACTCAAAAGTTTCACAAGTTACCTTATCGAAAGAAGCTAGGAATCCTATAAATGGTATCCTTATTGGGCGACCAAGGACTATTCCGTGGTCGCCCACTTCGAACGAAAATAGAACGGCCGACCCTTCTAGGATGTTTTTGTGAACCCTTTGAGGCGCAACCCTTTCCCAATGCTGAAAAAAGGGCAGCCGTTGCCATCGCTCGACTGAACGACCCGCAGGAGGGCGAACGATCGAAACGTTCATCGCGTGCCACAGATCGAGAGAGCCTTTTTTGAGGACAGCTGGCTGCGCTCAAAAAAGGCTCTCTCGATCTGTGGCACGCGATGAACGTTTCGATCGTTCGCCCTCCTGCGGGTCGTTCACTCGAGCGATGGCAACGGCTGCCCTTTTTTCAGCATGGGGCCATCTATCCAGCTGTTCTCGCATTCTTCCATTTTTCAGCAGACGTCAGTGCTGTTAAAAAGAATCGTGACCATTTTTGGACGGGAAAGGACGTGCTAAAAAGTAAAGGATTCTCATGGAGCTCTGTCTACCGCCACTATTTTTATAGAAATCTAATCTCTTCTTGGTGACTGGCAACAGTCCAAACGTCCGAGTTGGGTGTTCCCAGAGAGGGATCACTGCGCGTTAAAGGGTTGAAGAATAACCCTTCTGGCGCCACTATTTGCGCAAGCACCCCTTACTATTGATGGCCTGGCTTTCCCATTTCCGTGGTCTCTTTGACCTTGCATTTCAGGGAGGTTTTACAGGGTGGCTACAGAAATTCAGAAAAAAAGTTCCCTGATTTTTCTATGATCGTCTCAACACTCGGCGATGATCAAAATGATTGTGACAGTAGAGAATTTCACTGAGGAATAAGGATACAGGGATCCTATTCCTACTGAGAACCGTTGGGGTGTTTATTATATCCCTTGTGGATTTTGTGATTTGGGTTAATATTGGTCAGACCAGAAGAGCTCTCAAATTTAGGCTCAAAGAGCATGAGAGTTAAGCCCGAACTTTCCAAATCTTCTACTGCCTCACGTTGTTGGAATTCCAACAATAATCGTTTTCAGTTTTCTAGGGCTAAGATAGTGTGCACTCCTCAGTCTTTGTCCCATCTGGATTTTTTGGAAGGTTTTTTCATTACCTAGCACTTAGAACGTCTTGTGAACGATGGTCCTTCTGTTCCTTTCGTTCATTCTGCTTGGAAGCTGCTGTTGTAAGGTTCTATTCGCTTTCTTCCTCTACTTCCGCTTTCCCCTTTTTTATTTCCTTCCCCCCCCCCTGTTCTTTTATTTCGTTTGCTCCCCCTTTTTTGTTTTTTGTTTGATTTTTTTTTTTTTTAATTATGTGTGTGTATGCGTGTTCCTGTCCTTCCTTTACGTTTTTGTTTATAAAAAAAAATTATATATATTGTGCTGTCCTGTTCGTGGTTTTTTTATATCATAATAAAAAAAATTAAAATTAAAAAAACTATTACTATTTGTTGTTTTTATGTTGCAAAGAATTGACCTAAAAAATCTAAAGGGAAATGACTCTGCGCTCAATCTCAATCCGTGATTTCATACACACATAATAATTCCGTTCATTCTTCCTTTTGAATATGTTATCCCTTATGCTTTAAATTAGTCACTCTTTTAATAATATTGCTGTTTCCTTTTGCTTCTCGCTCTCAGCTATCCCAGATGTCACGTAGATCCGTGACAAAATTTGTACAAGTTAACTTATATCGTAAACCAGTTTGGTCCTAGATAGCTAGTACGTTTCACTTCCGCTTTCTGACCAGATGACTAGAGTTCTATCCCCGACGTCGCACTTTTGCGAGATGAGCTTTGTGTTACTGTCGTTTTTGTTTTATTTCATTTTAAAAAATAATAACAGATTATTATATACTTTAATTATTTTTTTCTGTAATTTATTTTGCTATAATTAATAATTAAAAATAGTTAAAGACTTTGAATTAAAAAATAATTAATTTAAGTATTTTTTGGTAAAACACCTTCCTAACTTTTTCTTTAAGTATTTCGTTTCCCTAGTATTTTGATAGCTATTTCTAATTAAATTAAGTCTTTATTTTTCTAATATTATTAACTCTATTTGGAAAATTCAATATGTAATTAATATTTCAATGAATTTTTTTTCTCTTCAGAAAGCTCACATAATTAATAATTATTATTATTTAGTATTCAAAGAAAAATAAATAGTTTTACATACTAACTAGTTTTAATACTAATTCTTTTACTCTTCATGTATATATAAAATTTATTGTAATTATTGAATTATAATTTTAAGACCAATATTTTTTCCAAATCTTAGGTTTTCTCACTTTTATTTTGCATTCCTTTAAATGCCAGATTTAAAATTTTGTTCAATACTTTTCAGATAGAAATTTGATTAATTAATCTAAATTTATACACGCACTATATTTTGTATTAGACATTGAAAGGCCGGAGATGGCAAATAACTGAAGTATAAAGGTCCAGGGTTCTTGTCTACCGGATGGCTGATAATCTAAAAATTCAGAGTTTTGGACGGTTTTTCACACGATGTAACGCAAATACGCTTCCGAAGCACTAAGAAAGTCAACCGCGCAAGACCCTCCCCCCTTACATAAGCAATACGAAATACTCCTCGTGTAGGTTTACCATAACACAATATAATACAACCTTTTCAGAAATACACATTCAGAAACACAATATAATACAACCTTTTCAGTTATATGCTTTTAGTGTATGTTAGAAAAAACTGAAATTAAATTAATAACATAATGTATTTCTTAAATTTATAAAACACACAAAAAGCAGATATCAATATTCTGTTAATTACTTACTTGGTGAAAGACATGCAGTACGTAAATTTATCAAAAATGTGGCTGCCTTTTAAATCTATCAAAACAGCTCAATTAACTTAAAGCCAATTTTAAAGCCTCTAATTTATGGGAATCATTGACACCAAGGTCTTTTTTTTTTTTTTTAAATCAGGGTGGGTGAGGCTGAACCTTTACTAAATTAGTTTATTTTGGTTTCTAATCAAGGGATATGAAGTAGGTTTAGATTTTTAGACCGACAGCCTTAAGGAAATTTTAACTTTATTATTTAATCAGGGTGTCTACCACAAAAAGTAAGCTTGATTTCTTGACCTTTCCTTGACTTTTTCTTGACCATTTCTTGACCATAACAAATACGAAACTAATATAAAAAATTCAAAGTGCCAGGGATGCAGAATATTTTCTATCCGGCGATCTACGATTGGAGTAAATTTTAGCCATCTAGGAAAATTTTGCAGAAAAATATTCAACTGATTTTGATTTTAACAATGAATTAAAAAGTTCTTCGAGTTTTACTTTTCCCTGTCCATTTTTAGAGTGATTTTTTCAACTTTTTACTGATCAGCCGTTTGCTTTCAGTTAACTTGGACCAACTGCTATTTAAAAAAAAAAAGAAGATTTACCATTGATCGCCGTAAAAAGATTTGCAATGTAGCTTGTACATTGCAAATCTTTTTACATCTACGGTAACACAGAACTTATGGAAGTCTATAATATATCATAAAACTTTGGGGAAATTTAAGTTATTAGCTATGAAACACATGGGGATCAGTGATAATTATAATTGGAATCCAAGTTATTGTTTTTAAAAATGAAAATGTGGAAAATAATCAAAACACGGAATTTAACAGGGAATGAAGGGAGAAAACAAAATTACTCGTAAATCCAACAATTTTAACCTTTTTTTGAGGAGATACATAAGGATACATAATAAAGATACATAAAATAATTTTTTCTGGCTGAACTTAGCAGAAAAAATTAGAAACTAAGAATTTGAATGAAATGGAAAAAACGTAGTTGAGTCGCAAATCGTGACCTAGTCCTTCATTTCTTGACTTATTCTTGACTTCCGTGACCTTTTCCCCATTTCTTGACTTTTCCGTGACTTTCGTTACCTTTGCATGATGGTAGACACCCTGTTAATGGTAAGAACTTCTTTTTCTTACCATTTTAAACCACGGAAAACTCCGAACGATTAGGTCGGTGGACGCAACCTGTTTCGAACCAGGCACCTTCCGTCTCCCAGTTCAGAGCGCTATGCGCTCGGCCACTGATGGGGCCCAATAGTAATATAATTATAGTAAAAAGTTAACTTACGTTTAGCATTAAGCTGAATGCAAATTTATGAAATAAAATCAAAGATGGTGGCAGGGATACTAATCTATACTCGACCCAAATTATAAATAGAAAATTACTCAAAAAATTATTGATTATAATCAGTATTATGTCTCTTATTATAAAATTGTAACAAAAATATGTCAATTTTCTGTTACATGTTACAAAAGAACTTGCTGTGACTTTTTTAATCAAATACTCTGATACTGCATGAAAACAGGTTTGTATATTTATTTACATAACTTAGTGTCAAGCAAACTTATTAATTTCGCATTTGAAACTAATTTATTATCTTCTGACCATACCCTTAAGGGTTTTTGCATGTGGATATCATTACTTTTTAACTGCTTAAAAATTTGTGACGCAGCATTTTACTTTATAGATCTATGAATTTTAGATACGGGTCTTAGAAATAATGATATCAAATTTTGAGTGACGCCCTGCTGAGATTTTTAAAGATTTGTTTTTAAATTCCATTACAGTTACTTCCGTTTTATTTTCTAAAGAATATATACGCATTTAAACAATGCTTTTAATTATGAAATATATATGTCTAAAAAATGAAATATATATGTCTATATATTAAAAATGTCTCTTGAAGTTGTTTTACGAAAAAGGAAAAAAAAATATTTTTGTGCTGCTTTTTTTAAGTGATATTTTCTATGTCAAAAGAAAAATGTACAATTTGTATATGTTTAATAAGATTTTTTATGACAAATAAAAGGATTATTTATTTACAAGTTATTGATTTTGTAAAGCATTTCTTTCTTTCTGCCTTTTTTTTTTTTTTTTTTTAATTCTCTCTCTCTCTCTTTCTTAAAATGGAACAGTACTCATGAAACATGAATCGAATGTTGTATGATTGGTTGGCGCTGCCACTTTTGAAATATGCTAAGTCGATTTCATTATTAACTATTGAACAACAATAAAAGCGAAGAAAATTCTTGAAAGCAGTTTATATCTCTGATAATTTTAATAGGTTTGGTAAGTTTGAAATGAAGTTCTTTGGAAGAATTTTCTTTTAACTTTAATTGAAAGTGGTGGTGGTGGTGGTGGGGGGGGAACAGTGTTATTAAGAGAATTGGTTATAAACATCATTACTTTTTATTGTTCGGATATGAATTTAAAAAAAAAATTAACATTCAAATGTTTTTTCCTCATAAAAATTACTCAAACTTTCAGAGACTAGTTTTACTCCAAATGAAATCATCAACTTTCTGTTATTTTCCAAAGTTGAAAATAATGTAGTAATTTTATACCTAGGTAAATAATTTGTTGTTACATGTTAAAATAATTTTATGTTACATGTTACAAAAGAACTTGCTGTGACTTTTTTAATCAAATAATCTGATACTGCATGAAAACAGGTTTGTATATTTATTTACATAAATTAGTGTCAAGCAAACTTCTGAAATTCGCCCGTGAAACTAATTTATTATCTTCTGATCATACCCCTAAAAAGTAATGATATCCTCATGCAAAAACCCTTAACTGGTTAAAAATTTGTGACGCAGCATTTTACTTTATAGCTCTATGAATTTTAAATATGGTTCTTAAAAATAATGATATCAAATTTTGAGTGACGCCTTGCTGGGATTTTTAAAGATTTGTTTTTAAATTCCATTACAGTTACTTTCGTTTTATTTTCTAAAGAAGATTTACGCATTTAAGCAATGCTTTTAATTATGAAATACACTGTCAAATATATCATACTTTCACTGAGTCTATATAATGTATTCAAATGAATTTATTTCAATAATTTAATTTATCTTTTGCGTCACGCTATCCAAAAGGGCAAGCAAAATTTTCATATACATTTCACTTAGTTTAGTTACTATGACGCTAACTAAATATTTACGTAAATTTTACTTGCCCTTTTGGATAGCGTGACGCAAAAGATAAATTAAATTATTGAAATAAATTCATTTGAATACATTATATAGACTCAGTGAAAGTGTGATATATTTGACAGTGTATTTCATAATTAAAAGCATTGCATAAATGCGTAAATCTTCTTTAGAAAATAAAACGAAAGTAACTGTAATAGAATTTAAAAACAAATCTTTAAAAATCCCAGCAAGGCGTCACTCAAAATTTGATATCATTATTTTTAAGAACCATATTTAAAATTCATAGAGCTATAAAGTAAAATGCTGTGTCACAAATTTTTAACCAGTTAAGGGTTTTTGCATGAGGATTCATTATACATTGTTTATGCGAATTTAATATCAGACATATTAATTTTAGATTTTTTAAAGGAAAATATATATATATAAAGCAAAAATGAATAAATAAATAGTAGTTCTGCTTTAAGTTGGCTTGCAAAGGGTGTGCTGATTTATATTCTAACTGGAAAATATAACTATGACTTAAAAAACATAAAGGTTAAAAAAAAATTAAAAAGTTCATAAATTTAAAAAGTAATATAAAACAGCCAATCAAAAAAACAACCTATTTTTCCAAGTGAAGAATAATGTACTTTTATAAATGGTTATAAAACAAATTAGGAGCCTTTTATAAACGGCAGCAGAAAAAAAAAATAGTACTGCATTAAAGTTGAAGTTATTTTTATATTTTAATTAACAGAGATGCCACTCATAAAATAGCAAAAAAAGAGGAAAAATAAGAAATCCCACGCAAATAAAACAAATAAGTGGAGCTTATTTTAGAAAAATGTTATGTATGGGGGGCAAAAAAGGAAAAAAACATATTTGGTTCATTTTTTGTTTGCTTTCATAAATATTTTATTTTTCATTGACAAAATATTTTTTGTTTCAACTTTAACTATTTCACATCTTTTTAATTTACCTCTGAGCCTGCTCTATTTTGTGAAGATTTTCCTTTACTGGTTTGTTTGAAATAATTAATTTAACTTTGAAATAGGAATTAATTTTTATTCTTACAGCATTGGGGATTTAAATAAAGGAATGCTAAAGGAAAAATACACATTTTCAAGACGGGTGGAAAAAGATTGAAATTGAGAGATGCTGGAAATTAATTCTTAATTACTGCTGGAAAGAAAGGGAAAGAACATAAGCGCCATCGAATTTTTAGAAAAATTCTGCTGATTATGAAAATTATTAAAAAATAAATAAAATATAAAAAGCGGAAATCCGCCGATCGGCGGAAAAGTGGCATCCCTGAATTAATTAATGAATTATTATTTTGTAATGAAAGCTTTCTTTTAGACTAAAATTATTCTGTTTTGAAATAAAACTATAAAGTTTAAATCCAAAAAGTGTTATACTATAAAAAAAATCTTAATAAAACCCAAAAATACCCCAATAAACACACCTGGGTTGGGATTTTTTTTTTTTTTTTTATAAAACGGGTTTTTTAAAACACTGCTTAGAATATGCCTGGCGAGGATTAAAACAGTTTTAGTAGGCGATTTTAATATAGATTTCGATTTTGAAGAAGTATTTTATGGAACAAAAAAGACAAATACGACGCACTCGCGGATTAGGATGCCCATTCCAAACAGCATTTAGAAAGATCCAGTATAGATAGAATATGCCTAACTAATATTGTAAAACAGTTTTTAAGGCGATTCAATCTAAAAATATGTTTAATATAGGACGTATCCCTTGAATTAAACTTTCCCATTATTTTAAAACTGCTGAATTTCAATATAAATATGGCTGAAATATACGTCAGTGGGAGAATGGCGACTCCAGTGAAGACCGGTGGAAATTTTTTTGGATCGCACCACGTGGACATTGGATCGCCACGTGGCGACTGCTCGAGCGTGGAACCTATTTAGTTCTTGAGAAAGTTGTTTATGCGTGCTACTTTATTGGATGAAAAGTTGTTATTCAATGAATAAGTAAGTCAATCAATAAAATTAATAATATTTTATATCGTTTACGATACTATCGATCACACAACAGTAAGATGAACTTGTTATTAAAACATATTCTATAAACATGAAAATAACGGATGGGGTGTATATCGATACTAAATTATTGGCTATTTTCTAAAACATATGATATGGACGATCCCTCCACAAACAATTTACCTCGCACAAGCAAAACGATGGATACACTTACCAGATCTGTCGAGCAGTGTAATGGAAGCAATGAAATGCATCGTGCAGCGGGATCTGTCCATTCCAAAATCCGTACTGTATCAAAACTCTGAGAAAACGCCAGTCATCAAACTCCAGAGCCCATCCGATCGAGTCCATAATTTTTGTGTACCGCCCGGGATGGTGTCTCTCCAGAGAATCCCACTGGTCGAGAGGCCCAAAATGAGCCGGTTCCAGAACGTTTTTAATTCCGAAGTGATCCGTGACATCGTCTGTGGTGTCATCTGTGGCCCGTTCATCCTCGATTTCACAAAGGAAGTTGATGTACACTAGGCGCATCCTGTTGACGATGTCCCTGTCTTGGCACGATCCCGTCCGCAAGGCGTCCAGAAGCGTGCAGCACATGTCCTCCACCGATTGCCAGTCCACAGAGTCGGCAGCTGTCCGTCTCATGGCTTGGGCCGCTGCCCTCCACCGCCAGCTGTGTTCCTCCGCCGTGTCCCTCGTTCCATGCCGGGCGAGGAACTGCAAGTGCTTCTGGCACAGCCAGAAGATCTCTTTGTCTGGAGAACGCGAAAATCCATCAGTGACACGCCGAAAGTCTCGTCAATAGATCTCTCACAAGAGCGAGCTGTTATGTGTGGAACTGGGAAGAAATGGATACACTGATACTGATAAGCTCCCCCACTGCATTTTATAAACACAACTCACCAGCTGCTTGGCCAATCACAGAACGCATTCTCCAATCCCGCCGCCCATCGCGTTGGAGAGAAACAGGTTTTCCGAGGTAGAATGGCGAGCGGATAGCCGGAGGACAGCTCCTAATGCTAAAGCTAGTAGTGGGGAATTTCGGAAATAGCAGTAGGGATGTAGGGATTTCGTATCCCAGACAGGACAGCTCCGTTTAGGCCCGTTTACATGTGAAAATGGAAAATCCCGGGTTAAAGCGGAGTACAGGGGAAAAACTCGCATTGCATCATGGGAAAGCGGGGCTTGACTCTGCATTAACCCTCCTTTCGACCAGGAATCTTTCTACCCCGCATTTTTTCCCCTAAGTAGGGGAAGCGGGGTAGAAAGCAGTGTAAGTCCCAGGATTTACACCGCATTTTTGCACATGTAAACGGGCCCACAGAGACCGAAGGAAAGCTCTCAGCTCTCCTCTCAATTACAATTGTGTTGTGTTTTAAGGCAAACCTGCAAGCGGGGTATCTGCCTAGGATAGGGGCGGCTTCGGTAGGAAAAACTTTCTAAGGGGTTCTAACGCGTATTCACGTTACGTCTGGAGAAAATCTACAAAAACTCCAGACCACTCTCATCTCATCTCGGAGAAGGCTGACGATGGGGTGTGTGAAATATAAAGAACCAGTGAATCGGTTCACAATACAATGGAGAAGGATGTGTTACATGATAGTAGAGAAATTTATTTATGTATCATGTCTGACGGGAGACAGAAATACAAGAGCCAAATTGTTAAAATATATTTTTTGAACGCGTTGTCTGTACTGAATCGATAGGTTTCTGGATTGTCCAATTTTATTGAATCCACGAATACGTTTTCCTTTTATTCAATATTTTAGGGTACTTCTCGAAAACGATGCATCTATCTGAAATGATAAATCTTTTTCTTTCAACAACCATTTTAATCCTATTATTTTCATTTTAAACTCTGATTTTAATCATGGATTCCAATCAGATGATCTGAATGACATAGGCGTAGAGTTATATGGGCCCGTGGGGCTCGAGCCCCCCCAATAAATTGTGAATAGGGGCTGAGCCCACCCAATAATTGACCACTCAATACAGAAAACTAATTTATACTGACATAAAAAAAAGTATTTTACGCCATTTACAAACGTTTAAAAAAAACCTTTACTCGTACTTTTAAAAATTTTCTTCTTTTGGTTTCAATCATGATTTAGTATTCATTGTGACGCCACGTAACACACAATGTTACTAATAAGCTGCCCTCGCCAGGCTCTGGTTCATTAAAATCAGATTATGCAATGTAAAGTATGTAATGAAGAAAAGTTCAGATGTGTCTAAAATGCACTATCTCATCGAAAATGTTTTTTTTTCCTATTGGATTTTTTTCTTTGCTTCTATTTTTAACTTATAACATGGCAGAAAGATACTAACATGGATACTTACCTTACATAGGTGTAGAATTCTATGGACCCATAGAGCCACTTTATGGGCGCCTCCAATAATTGACACTTATACATAGTAAGTCATAGCTGCCAACTACTACGGAATATAATTAACCACTTTTTGTAAACAGTCTATTTTTTAATTATTTTTTTCAAAATAGTAACCAGCTCGAGCGCGCAGCACAAACATTTTGCTCTATTTTAAGCCGAAAAATCATGTAGAAAAAGTGGTTCATTCTATTCCGTACTAGTTGGCAGTTAAGAGTAAGTTATATGTACGTGAATCAGTGGCGTAGCCAGAAATTTTTCATGGGGAAGGGGGTGGGGTACGACTTCTGCAACTCACATATATGTATACGGTACTGGTGTATGATAAGGGAGTGAGGAATATACATTTTGTATGGCAAAAAATTCCTCATGGGGGGGGTATAACCCCCTAACCCCCCCCCTTGGCTACTCCACTGACGTGAATATATGTGGTTGTGGGGCCCGGCCCCCCCAATAATTTTGAAAACTTTACGCTTATGCTGAATGATGTGACAGGAATGGACGATTTCGCCCCCAACCTGTTACCCGAGGCGCAGTCTTCCTCTAGAGGCGGATCTTGCATATTTTTTTTAAATGGTGTACAGTCTATTGAGAGTAACATTATGTTAAGTGATTTTAAAATGACAAAGTAAAAACTTACTTTTTAAGCAAGTTAAATTACTTAAAATATAGGTTCAAAAGGTTTATTTCTTTAAGAACATGCTTCAAAAGTATTTTCAATTAAAATTTATTTGTAATTAGATAATACAATTTACATAAATGATTCACATTACTTTAATTAATTAACTATTTTTTGGCTTTTTTTGTAAGTGGAAGACAGATCGGACTTGGTAAACTTTCGGAAGAAAAATTTTGTAAAATAAAAATATAATTGTAATTGTTAAGCATTCAAACCGGGGTGTGTGTGTGTGCCAGTAGCGGATGAATGCAAGTTTATCGGGGGGTGGGGGGGAGGGGGCAGTTTGTCGGTGGGGGCGGTTAGTTAGAAGATTGACCTATACATCCATTTTATGGAAGTAAAATAGGATCTTTTACATTCATTTCTTTTTTCTCGGGCGCCCTTCCCTTTAACCCGCCCTTGGTGAGTGCGATTAACTGACACTGGATTAATTTGTAACATTTTTCCCATGTAATAAAATCAGCACATTTTCAGGTAGATTTAGAATTCAATAATTATTACGGAATCTAGAATGAATGAACAGTGATAACCCACTTCAGGACAAGCATAGAAATTTTATAAAATGCGGTATTGTTTTCATTGAAATAGGCTTCCATGACACTCATTAAAGACACAAAAAAGTTTCATGCATGAAAAACAGTATTTTATGCAAGAAATAAAATGGTTCGTATACGCACCCTTGGCCAATTTTTTGGCAAATAAAGTAAAAAAAAAATTAAGCTTTTGTTTTCAATATTATTTTATTTTCAAAACTTGCCATTTTAATCCATTATAAAAACATACGATTAATCTCAAGATGGAATAATGACACACTTTCAAAAAGTCGAATAGGTGAATAACCGTTTCAAGTTGAAAAACGAGCGT
>JAWZYV010003276.1:0-13928 GCA_038373885.1 Cheiracanthium punctorium | reverse complement strand
TACGTTTGGAAATGTATGACAAATATTCAATTCCCTAATCTTTCTCAAACACTCAGCAGGAGTGCTGTTATTTTCAAAAAAAGATTTAAATTGTATATATTCATCAGTAAAATTATCATCAATATCACTAGCATAAAAAATCTGAAAATTGTTAACACTCTTTTTAATATCCTCGGCAGACATAGATAATTTGTACAAAAATCCAAAGCGTTCATCAATTTCCGCATATGCCTCTTTTCTTTTCTGCAGATGGGCAATTAGATTATCCCAAATTACATTGTGGCACATAAATTTAAAATTTTCCCTGCCTGATAAAATTGTTTCAGTCTCATGCATCTCATCTAAGCGTTTGGAAATCATTTTCTTACGCGGAGAACAGTAATTTACGTCTTCATCAACAAGTTTAAGTGCTTCCATTTCATAGTTGTCAAAGTCATTTCTTACTAGTTCAAGAAAGTCAAGTAATGAATTATATAATGGAACAATCGATGATAAGTCACCTGTGCATTGCTGAAGACTTTTGTTTACAGAGTTGACACGATCTAAGATCGTATCCCATATCACAGTAAGCAGCGCTGTTTCTAATTTGCTAAGTTTAAAATACAAACTTTTGGCCTCATGGCGGGTTACTGGAGATTCATCTTCATTTTCAGAAAAACTTAACAGTAAGTTTTTGATCAAAAGATAATTTTTGCGAAGAGCTCTAGTTGCTTCTGCTTCAACAGACCATCTAGTATTAGCTAATGATTTTACTGTCAGCTTTTCATTTGAAGTTGATAATTTTTCTTTCAAAATTTGCCACCTATGAGTAGAGCATGAAAAGAAATTATATATATTCTGTAGAGTACCAAAAAATGATATTACTTGCGAACACGATTGTACAGCATTACTTCCAACAAGATTTAACGAATGTGCTGCACATGGAATGTATTCTGCTAACGGTGCCAAATTTTTAATTCTTGCCTGCAGCCCAGAATACTTCCCTGCCATATTACTGGCATTATCATACGATTGCCCACGGCAGTTAACAATATCTTATATTTAAACTTTCAAATTCTGTTACAACTGTATTTGCCAGATAACTTGAAGTGTGACTGTTAATGGGAATAAATTTGATAAACCTTTCAATTGGTACACCTTCCTTGTCAACATATCGGAGAATTAGCGAAAGTTGATCTTGATGTGTAAGATCTGGTGTGGAGTCAAGAATTAAACCATAGTACTTTGATTGCAACAATTCTTGAATGATCTCCAATTTCACTTTATTTGACACCAGTTGAAGCAATTCTGCGGCTATCGTGGATGATAGGTAATTTGAATTACCTTTCCCGCCATTACCATATTTTTCAATGTGATCTTTAATAAACGGATCAAACTGTGCCAAGTATTCCAGGCAACCTAAATAATTTCCATTATGAAGTGAGCCAAATGTTTCATTGTCACCAAAGATTGGAAGTCCTCTTTCTGCTAAAAATTTAACGCTTGCTACTACCCTACAAAGAACTGAACGCCAATAATTCTTTTCCTTTTGGTATTCTTCAATCATTTGAGATTTAAGGTTCATAAAAGACACCATTCTTAAAGATAATGTACAAACAGCATCTCTGTGAGTTTTCGAATTCTCGTGTTCACTTAACCTCTCACTTATATTTTTCCAATTTGAATAACCTTCTTTAGCAAGTCTCTGAGTACTTGAGATGAAAAGTTTACAAACATAACAGAATACAACTCTTTTAGAAGGAGAAAATACCAACCATTCTCTTTTTATTTTTTCGTTATTTCGTTTATGTCGATAGAAATTGTGTTCAGTTAAAATTCTCTCTTTGTTTACACAAAAAACGTTTAGATGTATGAATTTCTGATAAAAATTGGTCTGGCTTGTGTTGCACAAAATATTCTATCAATTCCTCAGTGATTACAGGTGGCCAAAGGGCAGGATCATCTGAAAAGATCATTTCAGCATTCTTCACATTAGAACTAAGACTGTTTTCACCATTTTCCTTGCATGTTGAAGGACCATCAGATTCGTGTATTCGATTATTCAATTTAAAAAGGCATTAAAAACTTTTTTAAAAATTTAAAAATATTCAGTTAAGGTGTGGAACCTCAAGATAGCGAAATTTTGAACTGAAATTTGGAGGCAATTTGTTTCAACCACTTTCACACCTTTTAATGACTTAGGAAATGTAAATTTTGAGAAAAAGTTTTTCTGTTCCACACTACTGCACAAGGCCCCATGCATTCAGCGAGTTCAGTTATTACTTCATCAGTACGTCTTAGCAAAACTGATAGATCATGGAATAACAAATCCGTGTTTTAAAGTTTATAATCGTATCAACGATGCATTTAACAGAGTGTAGTTCAAAGTTAGTCTTAAGAGGTGCAATTAATATGCCCTATTTGTTGTACAGTGAGTCTGCCATTTCTTTTTAATAAATATATTTTTTTAGAAAGGTGGTCGGAAACTTATTGATCAGCTGGCGTTAATGTTTTAATAATCACTTATGTGTACCCCCCCCCCCCCCCCTTGTGAAATTTCTGCTTACGTCGCTGGGTTTGAGCATCATTTGACTGTCACACATGACTTAAGACAAATTTAAGCTGGACATTGATTTCTTGAAATGATTCCTTTTCTTTCCACAAAATTTAATCCCTATGACTACGATTTAAAATATCCATATAATACATTTTGTCAATCATAAAAACATTTGATACTCCAAGTAATAAAGAAAATTATTAAAAAAGTTTTTAAAAGTGAAAATACAATCATACATAATAGAAAGGAAGATACACTAAGTTCTGAATAAGATGATAAAAGTATTTTACAAACATTTTTCGTCTGAAAGAACTGGGGTTGCAAATTCGAAAAGATAGAAGAAATAGGTATCGAGCCGAAAGGAAAGGAAACAAAATGATGGGATGAAAGAAGGTATTAGAAAACAAAATTGTACGTGAAAGCAGTGGAGACAAGTTAAAATATTCATCAAAAATCCATGATTATTTGATCTCAATAACATCAGCAAGTGACAAAGGCGAAAGAGCTTTTTATGTTGTAGGTTACAATAGAGATCTGTAATAAGTAAGATGAGTGGCAACGCAGGTCAGAATTTGCTTTATAAGACCATAGTTCAAAATATAATTTAAGGCTGAAATGATTTAATGCCAATACTTTCCCAAATTTTTATAATTAGAGAGCGAGGAACATTATCTCTCTACCATACTTGTAAAACTGTATCTGTTTTTACGTTCCGTTTTTTTACACTCTCTGTAACCCAATATATTGATAAACCAAAATATTACTTTAATATTTTGGTACATTAGAAAATGTTAATAAAAGTTCTAAAAAAGTTTATTTTGACACATTAAAAAATAATTATAAATATGAAGAAAAAAAATCAGAAAATAGTTTATTTATTTTTCTAAAATGTGTTAGTTAAAATACCTTAAATAGCTGAACTGGAAAGAAAAGCAAGGCAAATCGAGCAAGAAAGCTATCCTTAATTCTATAAGGTAAATGCTCAGTAATGGGCCACTAAAGGATATTTCCACAATTATCATCTGAACTTTAGAGAAGTTTTGTTAATTCATATTTTTTTATGATTGTTCAAACTCATATCTAAAGTAATAATCATTTAAAATAGCAAAATAATTGCGATATAATAAAATAAAAAATATGAAAACTTAGGTTACTTCTATGCACCAGAAGTGGGCATAGCAAAATTCTGATGTGAAAGTAGTAGGCATACCAAAATTGGGCCACCTAGATTTGAAAATTGCTAAGGAAAATAGAATGATGTCGTTATACATAGTATTCCAAAAAGGTGGTAACTGTCTTTAGTTCTTTAGAGATAAGTGGACAGTGTAAATTGAAAAAATGTTCTCAATAAGGTCGGAAATAATACTCCGTTAAGAAAAAATTCTTCTCGTTAATTTTCAAAAAGTTACACTTTTTAAGTTTTTATACGTTCCCCGTACAAAAACATTCCCAGTTAGTAAAATGTGCCCCATTCACTAATGAGGTGATATACCAGATTTGAGCCTTTCATCATATGAAGTTGCAGCGATATCTTTAAAGAAAGAGGATCTGGGTTACACATGATTTTAAATGTAAAAGTTTTTTGTTAGAGTGGGAAAAGATCTTCTTTCGTAATATCTGTACGACCCCTGAAATGCGATCATGCGACGTGATTTTTTACCTCAGGAAATGAAGGCTGAAACTCCGACATTTAGTTAATAAAGGTCTCAGCCAATTACAGGTTGATCTCTTATCTCCATGGATAGTTGGCATTTCTTGTTTTTCAACTTAAAATTTCAAATGGCCCGCTACTGGTACTTGGCCCACCACTGGAGCACTTACCTTAATACATGTCTTATTAAAATAATGTTATACTAAAATTGAATAAATAAAACTATGAGCCTACAAAAGTTTTTAAAAGGACTTTTTATTCATAATGCAAACCATCATCTATTACAAAATATATCATAAATGTATAAATTACTCTCATAATAAATCTAAATCTTCAAAGACATAACCACTTATGTAAGAACATTTACAAAACAAATATTCTGAAACCATGCACAAAATGCATGAGATAAAGGAATGTAAAAAATTGGATATGAATAACAGGAATATATGAATTTGGTAAAAATACAAAAGAATGAGACAGTTAAAATATTATAGGGTTTTTTCAAAATGTCTTTTTTAGTGTTTTTAAAAATAGTTGAATGTAGCAAAATACACTTATTAGAAACAGTATAAAGCTCTTTACTTTATTAGTGTTTAGTTTAAGAACTGTTCATTTCATATTGTAAACTTGCAACAATGCTCTTTTTTTTCTGCATATGAAGTTTCATATAAATAAAAATTATGCATATGTATGTATGAGCGATTGCTAAATGCTTTATTGTCTGCAAGTACTTTAGCATATAGTTTTTAGTTACTGTAAACTTTATTTGCAGGTATTCATTAATAATATATTAAGGCCGTATAGATATAAAAACACCTGAATTAGAATCTTTGATTTATATGTCTTTTCACATTTGCCGATGTTAACTCTTTCCGTGGACATTTCGTACCATCGAAAACAATCGTCCGGCAGGATATATATATTTTTTTCTGATTGTTATTTCTCGAAGTACTTAATTAATTTAACTTTAACCACCAGTTATTTTAAGAGTTTTTAATTAAAAGTTTAGTGTCAGGGCCCTTCAGTGCTTCTGGCCTAACTGCAATGCTACAACTTTGCACTAGGGAATGCAATCCCGATCCCGCGGGATCCAGCACAAATATTTGCGGGACTAGTCCCGCGGGATTGATACCGAGAAATAAATTATTTTTTATTAAAATTTCACGCCGCTTTCTCAACCAATAGACCGAAAATTTTTGAATATTCATGTCTTTCATCTAACAATAAACGAATCCATAATTACAAATTTAAATTTAAATTTTTTTAATTTAATTTTCCAAACTTCTCGGGAGTGACTACCCTCAGTTCGGCGAGCAAGAGAGGTGGTCGCTCAAAGAAGTATAAAAATTTTGTAGAAAAAAAAAATGCTTAAAAATATTGTTTATGAAATTTATGAAATTGCGTACTAATAAAAAATAATCATACAAACATATTTTTAAAATTTATATTTTAATAAAATATTTAGGAATTTTAGCTTGTTTCATTATTTTTTCTCTCCCCGAGAGTACTTTACTGTATTTTTTACATCTGACAAAAGAGCATTTATCCTGATATCCTCCATGCATTCTGAATTTGTCATAATAAAATTTCTTTGCTTTTTGGGTTTCCCCAACATTAAAATCAACCGCCAACATCCTCTCCGAATTTCCTTTTCCGTAGAACGCGATCACATCCATGAGCTGCTCCAACAGTAAAATCACTCATTTCTTAGACAAGACTCTTACTAATCTACAAGATTTGTACGTGATGTGTGCGTGTACTTGAACCTGGGGTAGAACGACTGGTTTGGAATGTCGTTTTTATTTTCTTTACTTTCGGAAAAAGGCTAGAAAATTTTCGGACAGAAAACCTGATCCGGTCGCTTAGGGTTGTTTGGTCTCTTCTAGAGGATCTTTCAACATTAAGTACACAGGCTAAAAAATCGGTGCAGTAAAAAATGGGTCGTTTGGGGAGGGGTCGCTTAATAGAGGTGGTCGCTCATCTGTATAAATATATGTTTGAGTTTTCTCTCCTCTCTATTGAGTCAAAGTAATTATCTGGTACATAGCTTTACTTTCACTAAGCTTCGGGATAGAACGTAGTATAGAGGGGCTTTATTTTTTCTTCGAAATCCAGTATCGAAATTCGGAGTTTTCCTACAGCTTAATATACATAACATGAAATTTTTTCAAGTGTGGAAAGATAAAAATTTTAGCATGCTAGTTACCTCACGACAGGCAAAACAGATGGAATATGCTTAATGGGTGCGAATGTATTTTTATCATTGCAAAGTGTACATAATTTACTTTTACTCAGTACTAAGTGGTTACGGTTGTATTTTAAACTTCCAGTAATATCCGTTTTTTAACATTTTGTCACAAATTTTGAGTTTATTACTATCTAAATACAATCGCTGTACAAAAGATTAAGCATAATTTTCAGATTCTAATTGCTGGACATTTAAGCAATTAGTTTCTTTTTACAGGATAGTAAAAAGCATTTGTAATTTGAATAGAGAGTCTGACAAAATCAGCGTTAATATTCATGTTTTATAGCAAAGAAAATAGAAATAGATATTTGACCGTATATGTCTACTCCCTAAGATAAAATTTGTTTATGAATCTTAATTTTGCATTAAATGTAGATAAGTCACAAAAATAATTCTTAAAATGAGAAGTTAGGTGGATTAAATACACCTATGATTTTAATGGTATTTTTTAAAGATTTTCTTAAGAAGCGTATGAAAACTTGTTTTTAAATCTTTTCTATCTCAAAATTTTTATTAGTGAAAGCAAATAATGCATATTTTCAAGACATCTTCAAAAATTATTTCAACTAATATTCAGTTACTTTGATAATGCATAGTTCATTAAGCTATTTTTAAAAAAAATTCATGAAAGTTATTAGAGCATTGTTGCAAAAATTATGATTTACGTTAGAATTTCCTTTAGGGAAGGAATATGAAACAGTGAAACGCCTTTTATTTTTTAAATTTACGAGGGGTGTTCGGAAAGTATTGCCCTTTTGACAAATAAAAAATAATCATTTAAGTGTTTGTTACAAACTTTTAATTTTTTTATATACGTACATTAGGCTATTTTTCCAGTATAATCAACCCTCACATTTAAGCACTTATTATATTGTAAAGTTTTTGTACACCTCCGCCTCTAGTACATTCAGAAATGTGAACACAGTTTTCTTAAGCTCTTCCAGAGTCACTTGATTTTTCCTCCTAAAAATTCTTTTAATTTTGTAAAAAGATGATAGTCACTGGAGGCCCAATCCAGGTATCAGAGTAGATAGTTGAAAAGTGCCCCCTTGAAATCTTGAAGAAATTGTTTTGCCATCCCTGGGGAATATGGCCGGGTATCGTGCAAAAGGATCACGCCTTTGGACAAAAATCTTATCCTGCGGATATTTTGGATGAAAAAAGAAACTAATAAATGATGAAGAGCGGAAAGCAGCAGCGCTTACACACCTGAATGGACTATCGGCGGAGGTGCACGATGAAGATACAAAAGCTTGTTATTCGGTATGATAGATGATTAATTGTTCGGAACGAATATATAGAAAAATAGTCTAATACATGCACATATGAAAATCAAAAGTGGATTACGAAATTTTTGGTGGTTATTTTATATTTATCAAACGTGTATTTCTTTCCGGTCGCCTTTTTTAGAAAAGCACAGTATTTTATGAACATTACAATTTTATTCTCATAAACATTTGCAAATTTCTTTAAAGAATTAGTACTACAATACGCTGATATATATCTATAAAAAATTAATCAGTTTATAATATTAGATAATTTGTAGATAGAATAGATATAATAAAAGAAAAGTGACATATTGCATGAAAAAATAGTTTCTGTCACATTTTTTATATGTCATAATATAATGCTATTATTTATCACACATGACACATTTAAAATATGAATGGAACACCGATATTTAAAATGTTATAAAATTTTCTTTGCGTAAATATATTTAACACAGAATACGTTTTAAAATTCTGAATTTAACAGTATAAACATTTCATTAATAAATATTTAATTTTTTTTTTCTAAGCTATTATTTTAAGCATCTAAAATCTTAGTATTTTCATTAGCTATAATTTTTCAATAAATAAAAGTACAATACATTATTTAAGGAATTACATTTGTCAAAGAAGAGATTCACACAAAAAAAAACAAACAAACAAGAAATAGTCTTATTTAGCATATACTCTGGTATTTTTGAGTATAAATATTCAATGCCCAAATGACATTTCTTCAGAAAAGAGCATTTCTTAATACTGGGAAGATTTTTTTTAGTTTAATATGCTACCCTAACAGGCACTTCTAAGTAATTTTACAAGATTTAGTAGTTTTGCTTTTTAAATAAAGACTTAGAACGCCTCTAAATAGTATTAAGACTACAAATGTGAGAGAAATGAATTTTTTCTTCAATCACGACATCAGTGGTAAATGTTAAAACACAGTCAATAATATATACTAGTCCAAGTTTTACCTTTTCTAATAAAAGAACATGGTTTGGACGAAAGAGTTGGTAATATTGATTTAAATGTATGACAAAATACTAATTGCAAATGTAAATTAAAGGCAGATGGCCATACAATAACAAACTGAAATAATTTATCTCTGTAAAGCTATTCCCTGTATTAACATGCCAGCAATAATACATTACAAAAATTATTTTAATGCTCATTAAACCAAAATGAAAAGTCTACTTTCTGTCAAGAGTATGTTTTAGAGGCAATTTGTTTATTCTAAACTATATTTAAAATTCGTAAATTTCGCAAAATTATTAAATATATTTGATTATTGATCATCTTTTCAACAAAAACACTTATTGCGCAAGGTAAAAAAATAGTGTAGAATTTTTATACACATATATTAAAAGCCTATTTCTTAACTGTGATGCTTATTCTAAGAATAAAATTCATATTTGTTAAAATGATATATGAACATAAAAAGACTAGTTACAGCTTACTGTTTTTAAAGTAGCAGTTTCTGCCAATAATTTTACGAAAAGTTCCGTGCAATTAAATTAAATAAGTTCTAAATACGTCCAATTTCTTTCTTTACGTCCAATTTCTTCGTTTTATATTATAAGATAAAAGTTGGAATACGGAAAAATAAGTTTTATCATTGTAGAATGAAAAACCGACAGCACCGTTGTTTAGCTGGAGTCCATGCCTGGATAATACTGTCCACAATTTGAAGTAATTTTTTCCCGTATATACTACATCAATATGATCCAGATTTCTTTAGAAAATCACTATCTGTACTAGACTTCCTACATACTAGGATTCAATCGTGCATTATAAAAATCTCTCATGAAACAGTAAAATAATATCACTATAATAAGCATTTTTCTATCGATTTATTATTTGAAATTTAAGGCATTAATTCATACTAACGCACAGTTAAGTGTGAAAAAAGTGTATAAGATATTGTCTAAACTTAATTCTAAAAAATAAATAGTTTTTGACATAAAGTAATTTATTGATAAAGAATAATAATGGCCACTTACAACGAACTTATAAGGTGAGAAAATAGTTTTAAAATATCGCGTAACATAGATTATAAGCTTATTTACTATGTAGTTTTATTAACAAGCTTTGAAATTTAGACTAGCCAATATATTGTTATAAGTCCTTTATTTTAAAAGAATCTATTTGAGTTAAAAAGTGAAATTTTGAAAGAGCATGGTAAAACTTAAAGTCTGTAAATCAAACAATTTCCAGCTTTATAGCTATGTAATTTATTTGGTCTTTCAATAAAAATACTTTTACAGATCCAGTCCTTAAAAGTGCATGGCATTTAATCATATTTTTGTAAAATACTCATAACAAATAAACGAATATGACATTTTAGAATTACACTAATTTCATTAAATTACTAAGATACATTTTTAAAATTTTCTATGCATAATTTGATGCTTATTAGAATGAGAAAAAAGAGTTTAAAAATTATTAGAATTTTATCAATCTCTTAAGAAATTTGACATTCACTTCACACTTAAAAAAAAAAAAGAACAAAAATTTATTCCTAATTACTGAAAATCGAGAAAAACTTGTCCCGATTTTCAATTCTTCGGAGTCATCCTCGCTCCTCAGGAGTGTAATTTAGTTCCTTTTTATAAGCGTGTTCCCTGACAAAAAGATACTTCAAGGAAAAAGAAACACGTATTTTTTTTAGAGAGGCAGTGTCTTCCCTAGAAATGCTCAATCTTAAGATTCAAAGAAGAAAATATACTTAGCCTTTAGCAGATACAGAAGGAACTTCAATCAGAGTAAAATAATGCCCTTAAAAGTACTAAGGATGAAATCATTGTCACAGATAAATAAACATAATAACACATAGTTTAAGTTCACGAAACAGTTCTATGAAGGACCTCTGTAATATGAAATAAGTTAATTTTATGTACCCCTTTTCAATCACTGGAATGTATTATTGTGTAAATTTTTTAAAAACTGATCGTTAATCTACTATCACAGTGATACTTTCATTTCAGATAAAAAGTAACAATTTTATTTTACTTTTTGAAAAATTTCTTCGTTTTCAACACATTTCTCTGTGCATCCATGAACATTTTTCACATTCTAAATGTGAAATATATTACACATTAATGCTATCACTTAATTAGAGAAAAATAATTTACTTCTCTGGACGGTGTATAAAAATTCAAAGCAAATATTTGCTTTGAATTTTGCAGTTGGGCGCCATTCGGAAATTAGTCTATAAAGAAACAATTTCCGACTCAAGTAAAACGTCACTATACTTTTATGAATGAGCACTCCAAGAAAACTCCTATTTTAAACCTACAATAAATATATCTTTATACAGGTTACTCTGTAAAATAATTAAAAATGTATAAGTTACTGTACATACACTAAAGTAGAATTTACATTTTATGGTACATTTAAAATAACCTGGAATGTCAGATATTCTCTCTACTAGGAAATAAACTCTATAAATGAAACAAATATCAATAAATGTTGGCAGCCAGCACCTTCTTAAAAATATTTTAGTAGTTTCTGTTTTTGGCACAACTCATGAGATTTTATAATACTAATTTTGTTCTCAGTATTGTTTCATTGCACATGTAACAACATCGAAAATTCGGTGCTCAGCTTTAACAGCGAAACCTATTCTATCGTTCTTGTAGCACATTCTAAAACTTTAATATTTAAAAACAAAATAACTTATACAAAAGTCTTTCAATAAATCAAGATATAGGTGCATAAGCACTTTTTACAAAGCAATTCTCCTGCTTTACTCATTACAAAATAGTATAGCAGTAATAACTGTGATACAAATTACGTATTAGGATCATATCTTTGTAAATGTATAAGTTGCACAATACCTTCGTTTATTTTCGATGATCATTTATAAATAACTTATCCAAATATAAGCAGTAATTTAAACAAGGCACATAATTCTGTCAGGAACTTTTAAATTGTTCATTTTATCACGTTTTGACGATAATTCATAAATATTTCTACGACCAAAAGAGAATATCAATGTATAGTTTCACTTTACCCATTTCCATTCAAACTCATTATTAAGATACAGAGAGGTTGACTGCTCAGATTTCTTGGATTACTGATAACTTAAAAGTTCCACGCCTAAACAACCGGTAAATGGTCATGGTAGATTGGTAACAGTATTTTTCGATTTCCTTGTTGAGTTTGAGAGAATAGTTTCCAACTCTTATATGCACTATCTTTATCAACAAAACTTGCAATATATCATCTCTTTAAATTATTTTATAATGCAAGCAAAATTTATAGTCGCACAACAAACGCTATATGTGCTCTTTTGGTGTAATGTTGGAAGTTCTACTGGCAGTTTTTCAAGTCTTCGTAACTAACAAATGAAAGTATATCACCACTGTATATGTACATATAAAAATTCCAAATGCATTCCAGTTAACCGAACAGTGAAGAGGTCTCTGAAAGACCCAAAATAGTTTTCAAAATGTATTTGATCATTTAAAAATAGAACTGTCTGAAGAACTGTCTCTAGGATTTCCGCTGAGATGCAAATCCAAGTTAAGCATATTGCATCAAACCAGGGAATATTTTTTTCTATGATAGTCCCAAAATTGAAGAAACAGATAGATAACATAGACTCTCTGAAAAAGAAAAAAGGAAAATTATACATACAGTGTATACATATATATAACATATAAAATTAAATATCCTCTTAAAATTCAAATTAGTTTCCTTCAAAATTCTTTTGGGCCGTAGCAACTTTCGTTTTCAAACAAAGGATATCTATAGAGATCTAAAATTATTATAAACGTAATTGATACTTTCCGCCTCGTTCTATCGTCTCGTAGTCGCAAGACTTCTCAAGAATTTTATGGGACTATGAGACCCGGGCATTTTAACAGCCAATAAATGCGCCTTTTTTTGGAACATGTCATTACTGTATAAACCACGTGACCCTGGATTTTATAAGTCTGAGCATCCTTTACAGAGGAGCTTTTTCGTGTATTGGTATTGCCATGTAAGTATGTATGTGTGGGAGTTAATAAAAACATGCCTTAAATCGTGTTGTGTCATTTGAGTCAACAACTACAGCGCTGACAATACCGGAGCTTTCCTGGCTACCGGTCATCTTCCAACGAAAGCCAGAGTTACGAATGAGCGGCCTGCTCTTCCCAGGGACGATATATTTCATATATGTATTCATATCTTTCATATATATGTATAGAAATAAAATGATACATATTTCTGTAAAAACAGAGGCACAACAATAAAAATGAACTAATCACGTATTCTAATTAAAGAAAAGTAAATGTATTTTTTATTCTCAATTAAGAATAATAGTAATCTTAACAAATGAAAAAAGTTTAATTTGTCATATTAAATAAAATATTCGATAAATTGATTCGAATATTTTAAATCAATTTCAGTAAATATTATTAACTTAGAGTCAGCGTCAACTCAATTAACTCTTTTCGAATCAAGCGCAAATGATGAAATAACACGTTGTTCCGCCGAATTAATTTTACCAATACTAATATAGTAATTTAGTAAATAAAAAATTCATATAGTAAATAAAAAATTAATATGAAATCGTGTTTAATGAGTCTTTCTCTAGAGTAGGGCCTACATAATTTTCCAAATGCGCTGATTAAATTTACTGCTTAGTTTTTAATTTTTACAAAGCGTAATCTTTGTACTCCCAATAATCGAAAATTCGATTTCAAATACAGTTGTCTTTTGCCATTTTTCAGAACGCAGGTGTATGCGTGTATTGTGTTAAGGCAAATCTACGTGAGAGATATCTGCCTAGTGGGAGCCTTGGGCTTTTTAAGGAGTTCTAAGTCGTATTTGAGTTACATAGGAAGAAAACAGCCCAAAATGCCCAGACCATTTGAACGCCAGCAGCGCGGTAGGTCAGATTCCTCGACCTTCAAACTTCGGCCATCTACCATGTTCATTGTCTTATCCACTAGGCCATGGTAGGGTCCTAATCTGAAAGTAGGTTGAACAGGTGTTATCACTGCCTTCCTAAGAACACGTTCGTATTATTGAAATGGTACCATATATATTCTGTAATAAAAGCAATTGTAGAATTTTTGCTAGAGGCAATTACAGAAGTGGCAATAGAATTTTTCTGTGGATCTTTCATTTTCCCTGTCTATTGAGACAAAGTGACGGCACAATCTTGGAAGTCGCTTAATCTGTTCGTGTATTATATTGGGACCTAAAGGTGTATTTGTATTTTAGGCTACTTATTTCTAT
>JAWZYV010003275.1:0-14412 GCA_038373885.1 Cheiracanthium punctorium | reverse complement strand
TTTAAATACGGTAGGTGCAGAAATAAAAATTTTACAGGCGAAGGGAAAAGAAATCCAAATCGAAAGTGCAAAGAATAAATTTTGAACACAGATTAAATTTAGAAATAATTAACAATTAAGTAATTGATAATTAAAAATAAGATATGTTATTATCTGCATCACATATATAGTGCATCCCAAAAGTTTATAGACTAGCGTTTTCTTGGATTTAAGAGTTAATCAAACAAGTAAGAAAGACGAAAAAATTATGCAAATATGTATTGATGCAACAGAAATAGTGAAATGCTTAAAGTACTTCAAACAGTCATAGATTTAATATAAAAAAATAAAAACAAAATAATGCTGTCCCAAAAATATATAGACAACCGGTGTTAAAAGTTGATTAGAGTACTGATCTCCAAATTTGCATGTTTCAAGGTCATGTACTGGTCATTCAATAGCTTTTTGAGATAAAAGCGAAGCTGTCTTTCTTCGACTGACTGTAAAAATGCCTCGCAACGTGCAGTTTTCCTAAACTGAAATTTCCCAAATCTATTGTTTGGATGCTCGTGGAATGAAAGTTGCTGATATTGCAAGAAAACTTGGATGCAATAGGGCTGGTATTTATCAAATTCTGTCAAGAGGTGACAATTTGAAAGCAAAATCTCGCATTATGCGACCAAAGAAAACAACTAAACGGCAAGACAGAGAGATCTTCAGGTTAGCTTTAACCCAGAACTTGTCTGTACAGTCAATTTCTAGAGAAGTGAGCATTCCAGTATCAAAATCCACTGTGCATCGACGGCTGCATATAAGTAAATTGCTTGCTGATCGCAAAATGCTTCGTTCACCAAACTTGACAAAAAGGCATAAGGACGCTCGTGTTCAGAGGGCTCGAAAGCCTATGAACTGGACAGATGAATGGTTGAGTGTTCTCTTCAGTGATGAGAAGTTCAATTTAGATGGCCCCAATGGATGAGCATATTATTGGCACGATATTCGCAAAGAACCGCAAACATTTTTCAGCAGACAGCAACTAGGGGGTTCACTCATGGTATGGGAAGCATTTTCCTATAATGAAACTACCAAAATTGTTTTTTAAAAGGTCATCAGTGTTCCGAAGATTACCAGAAAATACTTGAAGTACAGTTACTGCCATTCGGAAAGTTGCTAGGGGGGGAGACAAATGACATATCTGCAAGACAATTTCTCCATTCACGTCTCAAACAGGTCCACAATGTAATGGTTTAGACGAAACCAAGTAGCTGTTTTGGACTGGCAGACCTAAGTCCTGACATGAACCCAGTGGAGAACCTTTGAGGAATATTATCTAGAGACGTATATGCTAATGAGCATCAATTTACAACAGTTTAAGATCTAAAGTTGCAAATTAAATGAAGTTGGTTTTCTGTAAAGGCAGAATCTCTAACTCTTTATTTCGAGTATGCCTGATCGAGTTTTTGTAGTGATTAGAAAAAATGCTTATTGGCATAGTAAATAACAATACCTATATTTTTTTTAAAATTGACGACTCTATAATAAAATTCTAACTGATATTATAAATGCGAAAGTGGGTTTGTTTGTTTGTTGCGCTTTCATACCTAAACCATTGAATCGATTATGATGAATTTTAGTATAGAGATAGATGGGACTCTGGAGATGGTTATAGGTTACTTAGAATATTAGATTTTTATTTATTTAATTAAAAAGCGTTTTTACATTGCCATGCTTGGTGAGTTTCACCCGTATAATATGATTCATGCTTTTGAGCTATCAGAAATGCTATTACTTCAATGAAGAATCGTGTGCATTTGAAAAACATGAAATACCACAGAAATTATGCCAAATCAATCTATCTATAACCTCCTCGGTCCCGAGGTACACATATATGGACATTTTTCTATCCATTCTTAAAATGATTCTTTAACATTTTTTTTTTGTAGTTCGGAATGGACATACATATTCATATGCATATATGCTTTAATTTTGAATAAATGATGTTAGCACATGTGAATGTGCAAATCCTACCCAGCAAACACACAGAGGTTCTCTGAACATCTATTAGCGTTCAGAAGACGTTTTCGGAACATTAATAGACGTTCAGAGAACCTGTGTGTGTCTGCTGGACATACTGATGTACACATTTTTGTTTGCCTTTATTTTTATCTTTGTTTGCCATTACACAAAACAGTTGAAGTCAAATTTCAAAGAATCATCAAGAGAGTGTCGAATTTGTTGGTATTTTTTGCTTATCTACAAAATTCAATTAGCTGAAAAGAACTTGTAGGACATCCTTTACTTTTAAAAGTGTCTTGTTAGTCTTCCTTTATGGGTAATAACACCTTTTTACTACTGAAACTGAGATTGGTAATGAAGCTTTTATTCGAAAAATTATTTGAAAATGCACTTTCGACTTGTCATTTTTAAATGCAATAGGTTTGTTTTTGTTTTTTTTCAAAATAATTGAGATTGCTCTTTACTTTGACACATGAGATTTTTGTCAGGTCTGAAGAGGATAATAATAAAAATGAATGTTCTCCAGACAAATCTACAGCATACAGACCTTTGAAAATTTGAGCATATTAGCCCATGACTTCGGTAATGCGTACCAGAGGCTCCGAATTTTGAAATTTTAAATACTTTTTTAACTATTAATTAAAAGCTGTTTTTAGGTGGACATGACTGGCACTTTTTGCCCACGCAAAATGATTTATGCTTTTGCAATAAAGCAGAAATTCTATTTGCAGAATCGCATGCATTTGAAAAACATGAAATGGCACGGAAATTATACAATTTTACGCAAAATTAAAAAGCATAAGAAAGAAAAGTCTAAATGTGCTTCTTAAAGTTCATAAATTTCAAATCCTACCAACAATATAAATGTGCACGTTTGTGTGTTTGTGACTGAATCACAGAAAAATGGATGAACACATTTGGATAAAATTTGGAATGAAGATAGCTTATACCCTGGATTAGCATAAAGGTAACCTTTCACGTATGTAGCATAAATAATTCTTTTACAAAGACACTCAAAATAATTCTAATACAGTATGCTCTATGGGCATTTCACAGCTACTGAACCGATTCTAGAACTTTTTTCACTGATTGAAAGTTAAAATATTCCTGAGTTTTATTGTTTGTTTGTTTGGGGATTAAGGCCAATTGACTGCACTGGAGTCCCAGACCTATATGAGGAATGCACTCTGAAGGGGACTTTCTAAGGGATCCTACTCCATATTTACGCGAGGTTTTGGAGAAAACCATGGAAAACTCCGAATGGCTAGGTCGACAGGTGTGACCAGGGTTTGAACCTGGCACTTCCCAGTTTCCAGAACAGAACCTCTCAGCCACTGGTGGGCCCTGAGTATTATAGGCTATCTTTTATGCATACATCACAAATAGTTCTTTTATAGGTATACTCATAAGAATTGCACTATGTTCTACGTGTATCTCTGTAACTACTGAACCGATTCCAAAACTTCTTTCACTGATAAAAAGCTACACTATTCCCGAGTATTGTAGGCTAAAATTCATGCATGTAGCGTAAATAGTTCAGTACGGGTTTTTTTAGCTTCCTTTCAACAAAAGGCAAAGCAATTTATGGGACTCGCATAAAAACCTTTATTACTCTAACATCAATCATACAATTCCAACACCAGTTTTATCAGGCGTCCAAAACAAAAAACAGTCCCAACAAAATTTTATATAAAACTAAATTAAATCTTTAGAATCCTCGCACCTCTCATTATTGTAACGTGCCCTCATTCTCAAGTACATATTTTATACTTCAGCTCGAGTCAAATTTCTCGGTTTTATTACCATGGAGTTTGGTGCGTTTGTTAATTCATCATCACATAATACGTTGATAATGTCGACGGAACTTTACTACTCCCATGGGGGAAAGCACATCCATCACAGGAGTGACGATGCTGCTGAAAGAAAATCTTTGTTTACGATCTTTTATTGGAACTGTACCTGATTATCCGGATCACTGTATTATTAATAATTAATTTTTTTTTTAAATAGGTTCGAAAAATAAATAATTATATCCTCATAATACACTGTAATAATTCAATTTACACTAACACGATTGAATATAAAAATACATAAACCTGATCCTACTTTATTAAGAAGGATCTAACTTGAGCCTGGATAATGCATCAGCATTTTCATGTTGAACGCCCCTTCGATAAGTAATTTTCAAATTGTATCGCTGCAACGCTAAAGCCCACCTTGTTAATTTGGCGCTGTGTGGAAGGCCATCTGTCAAAATATGTTGAAGGGTTATGATCTGATACGATCTGGATTTCCGCGCCAAATATCCAAGTATCAAATTTTTTTAGTGCTTCTAAAACTCCATATGCTTCTCTCTCAATCGTAGACCATTTCATTTGGCTGGGGTTTAGTTTCTTGCTGAAAAAAGCAATAGGGACTTCCTCTCCTTTGGCGTCCTTTTGTGCGAGACACGTGCCAATAGTTGTAGCCGATGCGTCACTGTACAACTGAAACGGCTTGTCCAGATCTGGGGTGTGTAAGATAGGTATCTTCATCAATTCCTCTTTCAATCGAGTAAACGCTTGGTCCTCAGCGGAGCCCCAAGGTATAGTAATCGGTACTTTCTTCTTGGTTAGATTTGTTAGTGGCAAAATTATTTGCGCGAATTGTGGTATGTAACTCCTATAATAACTTGCTAGACCGATTAAGCTTCTTAGCTCTTTCTTGGTTGCCTTGGAATCCTCGTTACAGGTTCAATCTTCTCCGGATCCAGTGTATGCCGACCGGAACCTACAATATGGCCCAAAAATTTTACCTGCGTTCTCCCGAACTCGCATCTTCCAAGATTCACAGTAAGTCCTACTTCCCTCAATGTTTTAAAGACTTGGCTTATATGCTTTAAATGTTCTTCCCAACTGTTAGAGAAAATGGCTACGTCGTCAATGTATGCACAGCAATAATCACGATGTACGAATAATGCTTTATCCATTGATTTTTGGAATGTCCCTCCGGCGTTCTTCATCCCAAAAGGTAAGACTTTCTATTGATAATGCCCCGAATGTGTTACGAAGGCGGTGAAATGCTTGGATTCTTCATGCATGGGAATCTGCCAGTATCCCTTCGTTAAGTCTATGACGGTTATAAATGCAGCTTGTCCTACTCTGAATATTAAATCCCTGGCGATTTTCATGGGATATGAATCAGGCACCGTGAAACTATTCAATAGTCTAAAATCAATACATAACCTCATACTTCCATCCTTTTTGGCAACACAAACAACAGGATGTGCCCATTCGCTATCGCTTGGTTCAATGAGGTCCATTTCAATTAGCTCCTCGATTTGGCGATCAACTTCTTTTTGTAAACTGATGGGTATTCGATACGGTTTGAGTCTCTTTGGCGTGCAGTTCTCCGTAACTTTAACATAATGCCCGTTGACTTTGGCATGTCCTGGCTTTGAACTAAAAATGTCATATATCTCTTCAGTACATCAAATAACTCTTGGGTTTGCTCTTCAGTTAAATTATGATTTCTAGTTTTCTCCAAATGTTTTCGGATGTCCTCTACCTCTTTCTTTGTTTTATCAATAGGTGCATAATGGATTACGCCAAATTCTTCATCCATTTCGTAAACAACACCAATGTGATTTACCCTCTGCACATACGGTCGTACTTTATTTGTGTGTAGCTCTCTAGTACTACCATCCTCTAATTCAACTCTTACCGAATGCGGTCTGGTGATTTGAATTACCATTGCCGGTCCAATCCAAGTGCTTAAAAGCTTGTGAGTTGATGATGGGAGTAATATCAACACTTTGTCGCCAATGGCAAACTGTTTTTCTCTCGCACGGAGATTATACCTGGAAACGTATTCTCCTTGAGCTTTCTCGGTGTTTTCGGAAGCGATCTCATTAGCTCTACGTATATTTTCAACTAAATCTTCAAGATATTTAGTGATTGGTCTGGACGCGGTCGTTGGTATAGTTCGTTCTCCCGTCCAAATACTTTTCAATAAAGATAATGGTCCTTGTGGTAACTGCCCATAAACCAATTGAAATGGTGATAGCCCCGTGGTGCTGTGTGGCACTTCACGATACACGTACATGAGATATGGTATATGTATATCCCAGTCTCTCCCATACTCTTGTATGTTTTTATTCATCATCTTAAGAGTTTTATTTCATCATTCTACTGCCCCCATACTTTCCGGATGTCTGGGTGTCAAAAAACGTGGCGCTACCCCTAATAGATTTTCAAATGATTGAGTCAGCTTGGAAGCGAAATTCGTACCCTGGTCGGTGCATATCACTTTTGGAAAACCGGTGCGAGTGAAAATCTTCATTAAAACGTCACACGTTGTCTTGGCACTAATCTCTTTCACTGGAATTGCCTCGTCCCACTTAGTACATAAATCCACGGCACAAATAATATATCGATGTCCTCTCCTTGATGCAGGCTCTAGTGGTCCTATACAGTCTACGCTCCAGACTTCAAAAGGATTTTCAGACCTAATGATAGGCTGTATGGGAATATGATCCCGATAGGTGCTAGTTCTCCTCAATTGGCATTCTTTGCAACTTTGACAGTATAACTTTACATCTTGCCTGATATTAGGCCAGTAAAATGAATATCTGATTCTTTGTAGAGTTATTTTCCCCTAGATGTCCTGCCAACGGAATCTCATGTGCCATTCTTAAAATAAAATTCCTTCTTTCTTTTGGAATTACTACTTGCTGAATTTCTTCTCCACAGACATAATCCTTATGCTGTAGTATTCCCTGATCAATGAGATACAAATTTTCTTGCCTTTCCGCCCAATCAAAGCATCTCTTGAGTGTCTCGTCATCGCCTTGAAGTTTCGCCAACTCTGAAATGGCATCTAGCTTTCTACTCGCAGACTCACTTGCTGTCAAGACATTCACATTCGGCGTAGTGGAATTCAAATTCGAAGATATTTGTACATTTACGTCCTCCTCTGCTTTCCCTACAGTTTCTACTTCCACATTTGAAACTGTTTCTTGCCATAATTGTTTATTATGATAAAGTTCAATGTTCTCATTTAGCATCTCAAAAGCTGAACGACTTATTAACGTATCACTGGTAAGTTTCTTTGAAACGGCACACATAATTGCTGTATCGCCATGTTTACCATCGTGGATTTTCATCTCATATGTCCGAAGTGGAGCTGTTTCATTATCGCCAAAAGCGGACGATAACTCTATTTGTCCTTCTCCTTCAAAAGGTGTATCATGTACTAATTCCTCGCGAATTACAGATATCTGTGCACCAGAATCCACTATACCATTAAAAATTGATTTTCCACATTTGATTTTAACCTCAATTAGGTCATCCAATTTTTTGTGATTACTTGATTCAGATAATGGAACGGAGATCTTTGCTGTCAACACATCTGTTTTCTCGGCTGTATCAGCACTTACAGTGTTTATTTTCGGTTGTGAAATTTGTCGAATAAAAGTATTGTTTTGAGTATTCGTCATATTACTTTTAAATTGTCGTCCTTGCCCACAGAACTTAGAAATATGCCCCTTTTTACCGCAACTAAAGCATGTGGGGTTAAATCTTCGTTTAACCAACGTTTCATCTTGACGTTTCTGAACCCACTTAGGAATGGTTTGAGACGGAGACTTCGACGTCATCCTAGCTCCTTGTTCCATTGGATGCTCATAAGTTCTCTCATTACCTTTATTTTTCGAATCACCTCCCCACGACCTCTTCGCTAAGTCATGGACGTTAACATATTCGTCTAGTTTATCTGCCAACTCAGACGGGATTATCAACTTAGACCACTGGTCCAAAAAATGCTCACGTATTTCATGTGGAACTCTCCTATTGATTTGGTCAGCAATAATCAATTTCTTCAACCCGTCATAATCCTCGAGTTCTAATCCTTTCACCCACTCTTCAAAATAGTTAGTTATTTCAAAACAGAAATCTCTCCACGTTTTCTCTGGCACTTTTTGATGGGTCATAAATTTCCTCCTAAAACTTTCAGGACTTAATTTAAATCGTCTTAACAAAATCGATTTTATATACTCATAGTTTTCTGCATTCTCTACCGGTACTCTGTTAATCAGCTGAACAATTTCCGTTGGTAATAAATTTAATAAACACAAGACCCATTCCTTGTTATCTACTTTCAGTCTATTAGCATGATTTTCAAACATCGTTAAATAGCATGTAATATCAGATTCGCGCGGGTCGAACTTAGGTGTGTACTTGAATAATTCTAACCTAGCTTTCCCAGCATCTCTAAAATTTTCGTCTCTACCATTTGTTGACAAGTCTATTCTACTATTTGCCTCGATTTCCAATTTTCTTACCTCAAATTCTCTTTGCTCTCTTTCTCTTCTTTCTTCAAATTCTCTTTGTTCCCGTTCAAACTCTCTTTGTTCCCGTTGTTTTCTTTCTACAATAAATGAACTAAGCATTTCCTTGACCAATTCTAAATCTTCTTCATAAATATTACTACTGGTAATCATTTTAGATCCAGTAGTAACAAACCAGGTGAAGGATTTTCACCGATCTCTTCCACTAACTTAATTAAATCTTCCTTCTTTCCCTTATTTAAAAATGACATGGCTCTTCTCACAACTAAATAACTTCTCCACTTCCTAGGGTTTGATCCTGTCGACTGCACCAGTACGGGTTTTTTTAGCTTCCTTTCAACAAAAGGCAAAGCAATTTATGGGACTCACATAAAAACCTTTATTACTCTAACATCAATCATACAATTCCAACGCCAGTTTTATCAGGCGTCCAAAACAAAAAACAGTCCCAACAAAATTTTATATAAAACTAAATTAAATCTTTAGAATCCTCGCACCTCTCATTATTGTAACGTGCCCTCATTCTCGAGTACATATTTTATACTTCAGCTCGAGTCAAATTTCTCGGTTTTATTACCATGGAGTTTGGTGCGTTTGTTAATTCATCATCACATAATACGTTGATAATGTCGACGGAACTTTACTAGTTCTTTTACAGGAACACTCAAAACATTACGCTCTATGGGTATCTCTGAAACTACAGAACTGATTCTAAAACTTTTTCACTAATAGAAAGGTGCACTTATTTCTGATTAACATAGGCTAAATTCATGCTAATAGCATAAATATTTCTTTTACAAGAGCACTCAAAATAGTTCGCAAATATTTTAATTGTCTCTATTCACCAAATGCGTAAAAAAAAAAAAAAAAAAAAAAAAAAAAAATCTAAATTTAGTAACTCTGCATACTCTCTTAATTTACCCTCTATTATACTTCATTTAAAATAAGTAAAAAATAAATAATATTTAAATACAGTCACTTTTCACTATAGTGCAAACATATTTGTTATTCACACATGATTCATTTCTCCCTGGATCTAATTCTAAAGACGGCGTGGGAGAGGTTGTGGGTAGCAGCTAGTTATTGCATAATGTTTATATTATTATTTATTTTTGTCTAATATCTGTTATTTTAAGTTAGTACATCCGTTAAAGTAAATGCTACTCTATTTTAAAAACTTTTCAATTATATGAAATGGAAAACCAGTTTTAAAAAACTAGCACAGATTCAAACAAATGTGATCTTGTTGTAAATGAAGATTAAGTTAATATGTAGAAATAATGAATATTTATCTCATTCCACTAAAAATAAAACTAATTAATAACGATTTTTAGGTTCCCTTGTTCTATTTATTTGAAAAAAATCATTAAAAGATCCATCTAATATCTGCTAAAAAAAGAGGTACAATGCAGATACTTGCTTATTAAAATAGATATGAATATGGATCTTTATTTTCTTAACGAGATATGCAGATACAGATATCCAGCATAGCCCATAATACAACTGTATCAAAATTATTGAATAATTGGCAGGTTACCCCCCCCCCCAATCCTAGATCCATCACTGGCTGTTAATACTAAATCATTAAAAAATATAGTTCCTCTTGCTGTTGAGGCTTCAATCATGCATTTTTATCATCAAATAACAATAAAGCCAATTATGACACTAAAAATATTTTATTTAGATTGCTATTGTGTATAAATTGTTCATTTAAAAATATATACAAACAAAAACTGATCCCTGTATTTATACATATATGGTGAGAAAGCAATCTTATATGAATTTCAGTTAGGAATCAGCTACCCAACTGTTCTCTTTCTTCTTCATATTCACATGCAATGCCCTTTCTTCCTTGCTGAATTTCAGCTGGAGGTGTTTCACCAAGGTGCTGTTCTAGACCCTTCCAATGTCGATTACTCAAAACTTCACCTAAAACCAAAAACATGATAAATAAATAATCTTAAATAATTACACACACACAGGTAGTTTTATAAACATTAGTAGCCTAATGGTAACTTCCAGATTACAAAATAGTAGCATTTTTTTTTTTCAGAGGCCACCCTCCATACATTTTTATTTATTTACCGTATTTACCCACTTATATGTTGATCCAGCATAAAAGTCGACCCCCCCACTTTCCCGATCAAGAAATTTGAATTTTTTAAAATCCCATGTATAAGTCCCCCATCCTCCAATTTCCCAGTCAAGAAATTAAATTTTCTTTTAAAATACATTTATTCAAAATCATCGAGGGGAAAAAAAAGAAAGCACTAAATATGCAATAATGAAGATAACAATATACAAAAGTAGTATACAAAATTAAACTGATAATTAATAATAATAAATGACACAACTGATAGGGTAAAGTAGTAATATACAAAGTTAAACTGATTTAAGATCCGATTCAGTATTGGACTCAACAAACAAGTCACAAAATTCCTTCATCGTGTATCCACTCATCTTGATAGGTGTTTTCAATCTCTGTATCGCTACATTCTTCCTGGTATTGAAATCGGCGTCACTGTGTTATGGAATGCGGGAACAGAACAATTGTCTTTCAACGAGACATTTTTGACTTCTGATTAAAAAAAATATTAAGGACCCTCGTATAAGTCGATCCCCCCACTTTAAAGCCTCCCCCCCCCTCCCGCAAATTTCTTGATTTATATGCGGGTAAATATGGTAACCAAGTTTGTTTTTTCATTTTGCACTAAAATTATAGCTACCTCATTTATTTTAGCAGCGATTAATGCATTAACTTAAGTATAGACATTGCATTGTTATACTTTATTCTATACAATATACATTATTTATTTCATTTACCAAATGAGGCAGTTATTGTTCAAAACTGAATATTTATATGCACACTAACCAAATTCGTTGCTTTAACCATAGCATATGGATTTCTGAATCAATGTATTTTACTTCTGATTGCACCGATGCAATAATAATGATATTAAAAATATTTCCAAACATTTATCCTCTATTGTTTTTCTTTTAAATACAATAAATAACAATTCACAGTAATAGTTTAGAGTTTATACCTGCTCCATTTTCATGTATTTCTGCTATCACCAATTCAGTTTTTTGCACCAATGCACCATCTGATTCTTCAACTGTATCATCAGAATGAGCACTTGGATTGTGTGATGTATGCAGAGATCGCATTTTTCCAGTTATGAGAGAGATATCACCTTCCAGCTGAGCTTTATCACAAGAAATCTTCTCTTCTGGTGAATAATGAAAAATTAACCACTTTCACTACACATTAAAGATAATATTATATTACTACACATTATAGACCGGAAATATTACTTTTATTCCTGAAGGAAAATTATTGGTTTAGAAACTAGCATTGAAAATAATTATTTTTAGCTTTAAGTCATTGGGCCCCCTTTAACAATAAATGTGAGAAATTTATCAGCAATTTGACTGCAACATGCTTTCAGAAGTGCAACAAACAACATTTACTGAAAAATAAATAAATAAATACTTCCTGAATATGTTTCATATTAAAGTTTTGTTTTACCATTACAATTGAACACGAAAATAAGAAGATTCCTTTCTAGAAAAATATTTAAAATTACAGGAAACTGTTGCTATCTACAAATCACAATTTTAATAAAACACTTTACTATCTTTTTTTTTTTTTTTTTTTTAAATCACTTGTAGACAGCGACGGATTTAAAGGTGTGGAGGCCCTGGGGCAACAAAGGAGTATTGGCCCATTATTACAGTAGAATCTCGCTACAACGATATCCTCTATAACGATAATTCTTTCTATTACGATATTTTTTCATAGTCCTGGCTGAATTCCCATTAGATTAATGTGAAACAGTTCTCTGTATTACGATATCCTTTAAAACGATAATTCTCTCTACAACGATGGTAATAATTATCCCTTACATCACAATAATTCTCTCTACTACGATATATTTTTTTTCTACGATGCATCAGAAGCCCAACTCATGCACACACATTGAAAGCTACACAAAGAAAGTCGAGGTAAAATGTGGTTGGACCACGCCTCTGCCAAAGAACGTCTTCTAAGTTTCGTTTTGCTGATGTAACACTATGGTAATGAGAAAGTGCATTTCTCGTAAGGTGGAAGGACAGTTGGAATTTCCTGGATGACACATCTTTGATTCCTATCCCCCCTCTTTAAAAAATGGTCAAGGATTCCTTTCACCGGAACTGATATAGAAAACGATACGTTCTTTTGTCTGAACTTGAGGAAGAATTTTAACCTCCGATAAATCCTATCGAGGTCGATTATTACACAAGGATATTTTAAATTATTTATGAGTTTTGTTTACTTTGAAGTTTGTTTAGTGAAAATCGAAAGCAAATGGGTAAAAGGAAACAAATATCCATCGAAGTGAAATTCAACATCATAAAAGATTTTGATAAAGGCATGAAGCAAGCTGAGGTTTGCAGAAAATATGGACTTTCACAGTCGACTGTTGCCAATTTCTGATTTCTTTACACAGAATTCAAAATAAATAAGGATAAATTAATGGGTATGTATTTTCAGTTAATATCTAATACATTAAAAAAACGATTTTACGGCATTCAGGTATTATTTATTTAGACATTATATATTTGTTATTCAAATATGCTAAATATTTATAAGCTATATCGCCGCTAGAATTCCTGGCGAGGTGGCAAGGGTATTTAACTAAAATTTGTGAGTGTTGTGAAAATTACTGAAAACTATAAATATGTTTTTCTCGTTTTATTTTATTATATATTACTTGCGAGGGTGTGCTGAATGAAAACAGAACACTTTCTTTTGACAACGCACGGTATGGGATATATGAAGAACAAAATTCTTTTCGTTCCAATATCGATTCTCTCTATAACGATAATTCTCTTTACAACGATATATTATTTTGACCCCCAAAATATCGTTATAGAGAGATTTCAAGCAAGTTAATTTCTCAAGCAAGTTAACAATTTTTTCGACGACCAGTGTGTCACTTCTTGAGTATATAATAGTGCAATGGTTTGCTTTGCGATTGTTACTCGCAAACATACACATTATTTATTGGATCGAAGATTAATATTAACCATTTTGAATAGAATTCGAAACGTGCTCTGGAAGGTTCAAAACAAAAAATGAGTGGAAAATGCGAGAACCAGGGTTAGAAATAAGCGGTGGCTAGTCGTATTTTGCACCCAGAAATTTAAGTTTGATGACCATGAAATAATACCTGGTCGTCATTTTTTACGCCTCACTTTAAAAAAAAAATTCTTAGCAAAGCATACTGATCAAGGGCAATCGCTATAACATACTTGACACATTCGGAATTTTACGAAAGGTTTATCACCAATCACCCTTCAAACCATATTACCTATTCATAATTACATGGAATAAGTCATTATTATCAGAAATCTCATTTATATAGGGTAATTTATCTGATTTTGAAACCCCAGGCTAGTGCCTCGCTTACAAATGTGGTAGTCAGGCTCTGTGTTTGCCATAACTATAATGAAATGTTACTTTTTTTTTTCAGTAAAATTATTTTTTTCCCTGGGTTTCTTTTGTTTGCATGCTTTTTTTTTTTTTTTCCCCTTTAAGGCTAGAGCTCAGTGCATTTTTAGCTTGGCAATGGCGCATGCCACATGACCTTGCACGTATAGATTGCACAGAGATCCTACATAGGATGCAGAATTTCATAAAAGAACAGTATTTTGCAGCTCCAATTTTTTTTTTTTTTTTAAATATTGCAGTAATTCTTTATTATTAATTCATTAGCAGAATTTTCCAGCATTTAACATTCTACATATTTACTTTCCTACTTTCACATGTATATATTTAGTGAACAAACTTTAATTAGTATTCGTACTTGGCTATTATGATTTGATAACAGATGTAGAAGAAAGTCACATCAGTTTTTTTTTTTTTTTTTTTTTTTAAACTGACAATGGCTTGTTAAAAAGTTTCAACCGAAATTAATGATATCAATTTATTTATTGAAAGACAAAATTTTTCAACATATTTTAAGTAAGCATTAATTTGTGAATGAGAACAATATCTGTGACCCTATTTTCTATAGTCGAAGGAGTTTGTTTTATTGTGCTTTGTTCTG
>JAWZYV010003274.1:0-14101 GCA_038373885.1 Cheiracanthium punctorium | reverse complement strand
TTTTCTCAACGTTTCGGCTTTATCTCCTTCCCCCTATTACTCCCTGGTTATTCCGGTTATTAGCGTAGTGTTGCCAATTTTTTTTTGTTTTCATCGCTTGGAATTGGATGTGGTGAGGATGACCGAAACTGGTTGACAACCGTGACGTCACTTAACCGAAGAATGACCGCAACCGGTAGCACCGGTGCATAACCAACCGGTGAATTCTCGAACGTGCCCAAAAACTATCGTTCGTAGAATGTTGAAACTTTATATTTAGAATTGTTGTAACATCTAGTTGTGCACCTCCCCTTCCGGTCTCATTCGACTAGATAGTTTATCTACATCTTGGGCCGCACAAAAGATTCTAAATACATTACGCTCTATGGGTAGAAATTCATTAAAGCGTATTTTAGAGGTATTACGCTATTTCAAACGTGATATATGCTGTTAAGGGTTACAAAATATGAATTTCTCCATCAAAAAAGTGTCTTTATCATTTATAATTCTGCTACAGGAACACTCAATACATTACGATCAATACCAATTTTAGGGGCATTGATCCATTTCAAGCACAATACCGTCCTACCATATAGCTAGGTAATGGTCTGACCACGGTCACGTGCCTCCCTCAAGAATTACGCCAGAAGTCGCAAAGCTTGTCGACTTTTGGTGTACACCCTCCAAAAAAAGTATTCAAGCAAGAGAGAAATTTCCTATTTTACATTTGCGAATAATAATTGAGTTTTTGAAAAGCGCACGACTTGATAGAAATATGGAAAGTCATATTTATACATAGCCTAATTCATATTCTATGATAAATAATTTTTAATATACGAAACCAACGTAGGAAATTTCTCTCTTCCTCGAATATTTTTTTTTGGAGGGTGTATGTGTATATGTATTTAACTCTCAAATCTCAAAAACTATTAGTCGTAGAATGTTGAAATTCCATACATAAGATTATTGTAACATCTAGTTGTGCATCTCGATTTTTGGTTCCAATCTACTGGAAAGTTTATTCACAGGACTACCCAAAAGAACTTCGATACATTAATGTCTATGGACATCTTCAATATATTACATCTGTAGAGTCATTGTTTGGTCCATGCCCAAAATGTCGCCTTGTCTCCGACCTTTGGCGAGTTTTTCCGAAATATCGCCAAATTCGGCGATAGTCAGTCATTTGGTCCATGCCCAAAATATCGCCATTTGCAATCGTCATTGGCGAGTATTGGCGAAATATCGCCAAATTTGGCGATAGTCAATCATTGTTTGGTCCATGCCTAAATTTCGCCATTTGTCGTTGACTTTATCGAAATGTCGCCAAATTTGGTGCCAAAAATTATTTCATATTTTGCATAACTTTTGCCCGTAGAATTTTGAAATCTGTATTTAAAACTATTGTAACATCTAACTGTGCATCTCTCTTTTGATTGCAATCGACTAGGTAATTTATTTACAGGTTCAGCCAAATAACTTAAAATACATTAAGGTGTATGGACACATTCAATTCTTTGAAAGTCTGTGGTCAATGACTACTATCGGGAATATTTAGCTACAAATCGCTAAACCTTACTATTACTGCAGTATTTTAAATCTCAACTAAATGAACTCTTTCAAACAAAATAAGTTCAGATGAAGTGGCCAAAAATATTTTTGATTAATAGACGTACAAGGAAGTCATGTGTTGTCCACATCAGATTTTTTCGAACTCCGTCAAAAATAAAATATTACGCAAATAGTCTCGTACGCTCTCTGATCGCGATCCTTGCTCCATTCCCAATAGTTATTCTGACACTGGCATTATGTCAAATGTCCAAGTAATTTCACTTTCTAATGTTTTACCGATAGTCCCAAGTATAATGCTGTGTGTAATCCAAGATAACGACTTAACAATGTTTTAACTGAAAAAACACTCAAAATACTGGTGTTAAACGAAAAAGTAATTAAAAAACTTTGTAAAAAACACACATAAGAAGTAAAAGGAAAGAGGATACGCGTTTCGTTCAAAAATTGTTTTGAACTTCTTCAGTCCAAGCCCTTCGTCGTAAAGAACACAGGGAACTGAAAAGAGAAAAACAAGCAAGATGTTGCCACAAGGGGCAAAGAAAAGCCGAACAAAACCACGGAGAGGGGAGAAAAAAAATTAAAAAAGGGGGATAAAAAGGAAAGGAAAGAAGCACAAAAAATACAGAAATAAAAAAGGGAATAAAGAAAAATAATAAAAAGGGAACACACAAGTACAAACACACACAAAAAAAAGAGAAAACAGAACAAACAAACAAAAAACAAATAGCACACTTTTTTTTTTTTTTTTAAATAAAAACCACGAACAGGACAGCACAATAAATATATATATACATAATTTTTTTTTTAAATAAAAACGATAAAGAAAGACAGTAACACACGTACATACACATTAAAGAAACAGGAGAAAAAAAAGGGGGGGTTAGACGAAGAAAGTGAAAAGAACCTTACAACAGCAACTTCCAAGCAGAATGAACGAAAGGAACGGAAGAACCATCGTTCACAAGACGATCTAAGTGCTGGGTAATGGAAAAAACCTTCCAAAAAATCCAGATGGGACAAAGACTGAGGAGTGCACAAAATCTTAGCCTTAGAAAACTGAAATCGATGATTGGAATTCCAACAATGTGAGGCAATAGAAGATTTGGAAAGTTCGTGCTTAAGAGACATATCTCTCATGCTCTTTGAGCCTAAATTTGAGAGCTCTTCTGGTCTGACCAATATAGCCCAAATCACAAGATTCACAAGGAATATAATAAACACCCCAACGGTTCTCAGTAGGAAAAGGATCTTTAAGGGAAGAAAATTTAAGTTTATTAACAGGTTTAAAAATGACTTTGAAACCGAAATTTTTGAGAAGTTTAGAAATTTTGTAGCATAAAGGTGAAAAGAAAGGTAGTACAATTAATTCGTTGTGAAAATTAATAGTATTAGTAGAAGTATTAGGCTTATTAAATTTAGAAACAGCTTTATCAATAATAGAGGGGCTAAAACCACGAGAAACAGCTAAGGATTTTAAGTAACTAATTTCATTATTAAGAGAAGAAGAATCAGAGCAAATTTTGATAGCACGAAACACATAAGTGTAAAAAGCAGAAAGTTTTTGCTGGTAAGGATGATTAGATAGGGCATGAGGAGGTAAAGATATAGAAAAGGGCTTGCGGAAAACAGAAGTAGCATCTTGCTTGTTTTTCTCTTTTCAGTTCCCTGTGTTCTTTACGACGAAGGGCTTGGACTGAAGAAGTTCAAAACAATTTTTGAACGAAACGCGTATCCTCTTTCCTTTTACTTCTTTTACAAAGTTTTTTAATTACTTTAACAATGTTTTAGTTGACGGTAGAACAATGTGTGTATGTTTTTTACAAAGTGTTTTACTTTATTTTGGTCTAACTCCATTTTGTGTGTGTGTGTATGTTTTCTATTCTATAAAATATTTACTTTATGCCAGTTCTGCACGAATATACTCCTACACCTTGGGTCCCTCCGAAAAAAAAATCCTGCTTACGCCATTGAACAAACTATTACAAAATTTCACACAAAGAAAGTTTTCTCTCTATTCTAAAAAAAGAAGTAAATGCCGCTGGCGCTGTCAAAGCTTGTTGCCCTATCTCCTCCTAAACCGTGGGGATTTGAGTTTCGACTAAGGTGCCCACAGATTCGAAAAATTCCGAGGAACCGTCTAAGGTGACTTAAATTTCGAAAATCGAATTATTTTAGAAGATATTAATAAAAAACTGAAAAAATAAACATAATGGTTGCCAGATTTGGCATAAAAGCATTCATTCCTTTGCAACAAAGCGTTTCCAAGTATCTATAGAATCGCGTGAAATTTACAAACATGAGTTAGAATTACGCCCATATTACGCCAAAATAAAAACTATATGAAATAAGTAACTCAAAATGTGTTACACAAAGTTGACAATTTTCAAATAGTAAGTGCGCTTAGACAACAGGAGTTTAGAATTAGCGATTATTCGTTTTTCCAAAACAGAATAACTAATATCTTGAAAATGAAAAATAATTAAAATGCAGATTATTTTAAAGCCGGTTCGATCCAGCTGGATTATTTGCTTCCAGTAGAAGTATTTGGCGGCATTAACTATGGATGTAGTTAAATTATTCCTTTTGAAAAAGGATTGGACAATTGAAAATGAAGGAATTCGGAATTTTTTCTCTCAGAAAAAATTTCAAGAAGCTGATACAGTTTCTGAACTAAAGATGAGGTTTAAACTACCGGGTGATCCAAAAGTCAGGATAAACTTTAAAAATTAATAATTCGAAAACATGGGCGCCGGCAGAATATTTACCGGGGGGGGGGCAAAAACTACTTCAACGTATGGTTATCATGTTGGAAAGAGCAAAAAAGCAAGGGAAAACACTGCATCCAAAAATCCAGGGGGGCATTCCCCCCCCCCTTGCCCTATGCTGCCGGCGCCCATGTTCGAAAACGCATCAAGATACAAAGATACGGTTCGCACCAAACGGATGGAAAAGAAACCGGGTTTTGTGTGGCAACGAAACGAAAATAGTTCTGTTGGCGAACAACAGATGGCGCTATAGTGTTTCATTTCACCCAAAGATGATTTACAAATAAAAAATGTTGACAGCTTACAAGTCAGCTTAATTACAGTTAATTGGTACTACAGTAAATTTTCAATGTGCTGCCCATCATTCAGAATTACAGTTGTGAGACGAGTCACCACATCGTTCACAGCATTTAGTAGCATTTCTTGCGTTACGGCAGACACATTTTGGCGGATGGCATCTTTCAGTGCTGCTAGTGATGCCGGTTGGTCGCGGTATACTTTTGACTTCAAGAATCCGCACAGCCAAAAGTCACAGGGCGTAAGATCGGGAGATCTTGGAGGCCATGATTGATTAAAGCAGCGACTGATAACGCGATCCTTCCCAAATGTTGAGCGTAGCAGATGTTGCACAAGCAGAGCAATATGAGGTGGTGCTCCATCTTGCATAAAGGTGACTGTTTGAAGTGCCTGTCGCGCTTGCAGTTCAGGAATAATGTTGTTCTGTAACAGTGCTGCATATCGCTGACTAGTGACAGAAACTGTTTTGAAACCCGTCTGTGTGACTTCCTCGAAAAAAAATGGACCAATTATTAAATCAGCAGTGAAGCCACACCAGACTGTCACTTTAGGCTGTTGCAAGGGTACCTCAACAAATGCATGTGGATTTTCTGTGGTCCACACTCGACAATTGTGGGTGTTAACAGCGCCAGAAAGTGTGAAATGCGCCTCATCTGTCCAAAGCACAGTGTGAAGCCAGTCGTGCTGTTCTTCCATTTTATTGAATACCCAATTGGCAAAATATCGACGAGAGTCAAAGTCAGGAGGTTTCAGTTCTTGGTTATGTTGAAACTTATAGGGATACCGTTTCAGAGTTATTCGCAGTGCTCTCCACACACTTCCGTACGACACTCCTGTCTGCCTCGAAACTTCTCGGGCACTGCTCTCCCCATGTGCAGAAATCGCCGACATGGATTGCACCGTCTACTCCACTCTCGTGACAACAGCAGCGGCTGTTGAGGGACGACCACTTCTTGCACGTGATGCCAAAGATCCGGTAAATTAAAATTTCTTCATCATTTTGATCAATGCAGAAGGCGTTATTGGTCCTTTTCTGCCTCGCATGCACTTCATGTAGAGAGATGCTCGCAATGCCGCTGTGGCACTTTCCGCATTCTTATAATAAAGTTTGACTAAGAGGGCTTTCTCAATTATGGACAGCGTTTCCATGCGTATGAGCTTCGACTACCATTACCTGCTCCAGTTGCTCCCTTTTATATCGCTTTGCATAATCCTATATCAGAAATCCGACAGCGTCATCTGTTGGACACGAAGAGAACTATTTTCGTTTCGTTGCCACACAAAACCCGGTTTCTTTTCCATCCGTTTGGTGCAAACAGTATCTCTGTATCTTGATTCGTTTTCGAATTATTAATTTTTAAAGTTTGTCCTGACTTTTGGATCACCCGGTACTATTTTAGTGTGGTGCCACACAACTACGTCACGTAGAGCAAGCCTATTGGTTACGTTCCAGTTTTGCCTACCAGATATCCTGTAGAACAAGTCTGCCTCTTGGTTAGTCGGCCTTGTTTTGACTACCAGTGACGTCAGAAGCTACAGACAGCCCCATGTTCCAAGACCATACAGCCCTATGTTCCAAGCGTAAGGGATTACCGCCGCACATCGCGGACTTTATGGCGTGTGCCATGTTATGTGATCTTTGTTGCCGCTTGTTGCGGACTTTGAAACAGTATGAGATGTTTGGGGTCAGTGATGGCACCATCTGTTGCTGAAGGCGAGAAGGAGAATGCATGTTCGTTTCTCTGGGTCATCAATGTGTGGCGGAAGCTTGTTTTGATCCCACGATTTCAACGTTGTTATCTAAGTGGGTAAAAAGTGGGGGACGCTCAAAGCATTTTTCTGTCGAGCTAACCAGCAACTCCTGACGAGTTGACCGCTTCCACATATTTCGTGATTTTTTAGAGCTAGTATTAAGATAAATATTTTTCCATTTTACAATATCCAACTTATCTTCGCTTGAACTGATTTCTTTACCCTATTCCATGGGTCTCAGAAACTTTGAAAGAAATATCCCTATTACCAGGACCTAGTTGGAAAAACTAACGTTGAAGATAGAGCCCGACCGGCGATCACGAGCGTATTTTAGATAAAAAAATTCCTGCAGATATTCTGAAATGGTGTCATTCTACATAAGATTACATAAATAGGTTTGCGGATAGACTTATGATACAAAGTTGCTTAAGATAATGTAAATATATTTACATTGGCTTACACTTATCAACAATCTTTAATGTATCAAAAATTTATAAGATTAGTATTTTGGTAAAATTTATTTCGCGTAGAGCTGCCATCTAGTGGAAGAATATCGTGTTTACTTAAAATATTAAATGTTTGAAATTTTGATATAGTAAAGAATGTGTCATCTGAAACTTTGATGCTTTTGCTGTGCATACACAAAATCATGGAATTATTGGTACCATGTTAAATTATGTAAAATTGTCTTGTAGGGATTTCAAGGTCTGTTTCTGAAGGTAGTAATATTAACTTATTGTTTTCCATTTCATATCACATTTTCTCTCATGTTCTTGTGTATGGCAATGCTTTCAAACCGTTTTACACCTGCGGGCTTTCGAGAAAAAGGAAAAATATTTCGAGAAGAGAACCGATTTCAGCTAAAAATAGAAAGGAATATGTGAATAGATATTTTATTTTTAAAATGAAACGTTATACAAACACAATTTTCATGCATACACGTTAGTTTTATTCTGGCTACGGGTTCTAGTGTCTGTTAAGGGTGATAAATAGTGACACCATTCCCATTTTAATAAGCACGCAGTTGCTTTACGTGGGTATAAAAGGAGCAAAATTTAAAACTGCAATGTTAAACACAACAAACAAATTTAATCTTTAACCTAACAAAAAAATAGAAGCAAGAAGGCATCGTTACAAATCACTGCGAGATACACAGAGTGAAAAAGATGAAGAGGGTGAAGCGTCACTTGACGTGCCGGTCTCAGCCTTGGGGGAACTAATAATATGGAGTGGACACGAGCTAGTTCTCCTATGGGGAGAAAAAGAAGTGACTGTAAGCGTAGCCTTGGGGGGCGTGGCTCGATAAATCGTATGAGCTCCTCCAAACGGCTCTTTAACTCCGAGCCACACCCCCTAAGGCTACGAGTAGGGTTACTTCATTTTTCTCCCCATAGAAGACCAAAGCGAACGGAGGAAAAACTGGTTACAGTTGTGGCTTCAATTTCCCCCGTCCCTCATACCAGGGCCTTCTCTATTGTAGAGAATAGAGAAGGCCCTGCTCATACCCACTCCATATTACTCTCCCCTCCAAGGTCTCACCCATGGAGTTACAGATAAGGGGAACAAACGCCATGCTATCAAAGTAGCCCAGCTTCAGTTGAGGATGGGGCTGGATTGATTAGGAGATTATCTGATGCTGCCATCTAGCGGCAATAGTTGCAAACAATATGTGAAGATAACTTTCCATAAATTAGGAGTCAATGTAGTATCGATTTTATTAATTATTTATATTTCGAAATTGAAAAAATATAATAACGCTTTTAAAAATAAATAATCAAAGTTATGTTTGCATATTTAAATAGTATTTGTGGTAATCCTCAAGGTTTTTGTAGCTATTTAAACTTCATTTTTAAGATTAGTATTTTTTTCTTTTAGTGCTTCATTACACCTCACCACCACCTTTTTTGTGACAATAGGAGATGTTGATAGTATTTTTTAATTATTTTTATGATTTCACTATTCCTGTTATATTATTTAAAGAGGTTATAAAAAATTGAGAAGTTTTGCTTTCTTATATTTCACGATAATAGCACAAGTAACAAAAATATAATGCTGTTAATTTGTTTGCGGCGTGAGTACTTTGAGAATATTTTTCCTATATTACCTAGTGTCACAAGAAAGTTGGTGGTGAGGTGTAAAGAAGCACTAAAAGAAAAAAATATTTATTAATCTTAAAAATGCAGTTTAAATAGCTACAAAACCTTGAGGATTGCCATAAAAACTTTTTAAATATGCATACATAACTTTGATTATTTATTTTTAAAAGTGTTATTATATTTTATCAATTTAAAAATATAAATAATTAATAAAATTGATACATCGCCTCCTAATTTATGGGAAAAGTTTTTTTGACAACTATTGCCGCTAGATGGCAGCAACAGATAATCTCCTAATCAATCCATCTCATGCCCATCCTCCAGGTCCGTTTTCAGGAGCCCTACCACGATAGTCTCGGGAAATAATCGGTAGCGGATAAATCAACCTTCTCGCACATATGACGTCACATTTCGACAGAGCACTTAAAAGTGCCGCCACCACGATAATGTCGTAATGTTTACGATACCGTAAATACTGTCGAGAAATCCGCTGTTGTTTTACGACACCATCAACAAGTGTGAGAACCGTTTCCCGCTATCGACTATTTTCATCTCGGATTGCAGCTCGTGGTATTTTTGTTTTGTTTGATCGTTTTAACTTTTAAAAAAATGTCACGATTATTGGTTTTACCGTTTGCACAACAAGACGATGCAAGAAGGGTTCCTAGGAATCGAATTTCGATTCCTAGATGTAAATCATTTGATTTAAGCGAGGAAGATTTCATTAGAAATTTCCGCTTAAACAAACAATCCGCACTTCGGCTGATTGAAGAACTTAAGCCTTTTCTCGAGGCTAAAACAAGAAAGACAGCCCTCAACACAGAAATAAAATTTTGAAATGATGAAGTTAAATTTTTTATTATCACTTTTTAAATGTATGGTTATTCACTTAGTTTCCATTTATTAAACATGCACTGTTAAGGAAAATATGCTTAAGTTACTAATTCAAAGTAACACTTATTATTATTACACAGTTCATTTTATATGCCATGAAAAAGAAAAAAAATGTTATATCACCTTTAACAAATTAATGTCTCCATAGAAGATACTTAAGGATGAATAATTTTTATACTATCACTGAGCTAGCAAACCTTCTTTTATATAATCTTTCTTCTTTAAATAGTTACAAATAACAGCATCTGTGTTTCAAGGTGTAACATCCTAAAATTTTGTCTGACAAATTGTATGTAATTAATATTCCATCTTTGGGCTGTATATTGTTCAGAAATTGGTTTCAAAGTATAATTGTTTTGGTGTATTTTTTTAACATGCATTTCACGCGCCGATCCACGCGCTCACGTGGATCGGATATCGGAAAGAATGCTCTACTTTGATTGGTTGATTTCTGTCGATTACGATACTCCCGGAACAGTCGAAAAAATTCTCGCTTCCTTTAGACGTGACCATGGTGGTAGGGCAGAACTGGGGGTCGCGGCTATTTATCCGATGATTTCATTATCCGATAGCGTGAACTATCCGCTACCGATTATTTCCCGAGACTATCGTGGTAGGGCTCCAGGGAAGGAATCCCATTGCCGATGTAGGTCCTTTCCAATCAAAGTTCATGGTCTCACCCAGGGCCTTCTCTATTGTACTGCTCGGGCCTGCTACAGTGCTTTCCCCCACTGTCCTACGTCACAAAACCGGTCTTGCTTTCTCACCACGTGCAGTTACTTTACCTAGGATTCAAGAATGTACTAGTCGGAAGTTCGGAGCAGCTAGGTATGTGTGATTAAAAGCTTCTAGAGTGTGAATATGAATAATATTTATAAGTGAAGTGCATTAAAGTGTGGATAATTTTGCCTTAATATTACAAGGTAAGTGATCTTTACCTTTTTTTTTTAAATTAAGTGTAGTATAGCCTTTCTTTGACTTACTCAAGCTATCCTCAAAAGAAGAGCCACTTTTCAACGTATCGAGTTATAAGTCTAGGGGAATTTTAAATATTTTAAAACTAGGTACTTTAAAATAGATATAATAGAGAGGATGTAATGTCTTTTCCTGTGCTTCATTATTTTATTTCTTTCAATATATGTGTTTGTACGTTTATTTTTCGAAAAAGTAAAACTAAAAGGGTTATAATTTGATGCAGAGTCAATCATACATCTTTTAGTGTTATTTAATTAGAGCAGCACATGGTGAAAAATGCTATGTATTCCTATAATTTCTAATTGAAGGCTATATGCAACATTCAGATATTTCAAATTTTTGAAACTCTAATTTCAGAAGAATTCTAAGAACTCTTTTTAAATATTAATTGTCAGAGAAAGCTTCTAACTAGACTTGTAAAAGATAAAATTTCCTTATCAAATGATCTTCCTCTTAATGTTTGTTCTTGTGGGATATCGTCAGAAGTTTTAATAAATAAATGTATTGCTATTGCATGCAATATCTTTTTAAATAATTATTGCAAGCAGAGAAAAGACCAAAATAAAGAAAAAAATGCTAAAAAGATGCAGAAAAACTTTCAACTGTCAACTCTGGGTGATTCATTTTCCTTAAAAAAAAAAAAAAATCCCTGTATAACTTTGTATAATTTTACAAATGCTTTTTTTGAAAATATTGATTAATAATATGCCAATTTAACTGAAAGAGAGTAAGTCAAATTTTTACTTTATTTTGCTGCCTTAATCTAGAGTATTTGAAAACAGTTTAAGCTGAAAGCTTTTAAAGAATGACTGCTCAAGGATAAAATACATTTTTGTGTTACAATATTAATCAAATGTCACAAACTTTTCACCTTTTTTCAATTATTTTATGCTCACGTTATTCTAGAAAAACACAGTCATGTGAATATTTTTTAATACACTATGATTTAAAAAATGTGTATGAAAAATGTTAATGCCACGCTTAAATTTGCTAAGTTGCCTCAAAATATTGTTGAATAAACATTGTATTTTCATATTTTGTATTGTTTCTTTAACACATATACATATGCAACATTTTCTATGTTACTATACTATTAACTTTGTTCAAAAAGGTTTTCTTAAAATAGGAAAATAGAAGGTTTGCACTTAAATAAATGTGTTCAACAACCAGTTAGGAACTATAGTAAAATAATATTTTTGTTAAAAATTGTCTACTATCGTCAGTCTGATATCAGCGTTTCAGAGTTGGATTTCCAATATGAACTTTTTGAAGAAAAAATTATGCTAATGTTCACTTTTAATAATTTCTTTAAAGGCAATGCATTTATACTTACTCAAATCGCTTTATTCAGTTAGCTTTTTTCAGAATTGGTATATTTATTAAAGAGTTTGCAATGAAAAATTACATTTAGCGAGTTTTGGGAAAGTTGGAAACATGATCAATAGCAAAGATTTCATACCATCCATTTCGGTTATCTATACATGATTATTAAATTATTCTGAATTTAATTTAATAATGGTGAGCAATAAATATATTGCCAGAAGAAAGAAAACTATTTTCAAATCAAAAGGTTTCGCTAACGATTTCCATCATGTTTCTAAAAGAAAGTTGAAATAAACAAATAAGGCGATTACAAAATTATAATAATATTTTTCCTTTTAGTCAATAAATGTGCTACTGCTTTAAAAAGGCTATTTTACCATTTTTTTCGTAATTAAACACTTTGAATTATCCCTCCGTTAAAGGTATTTGCTCAGTATTCCTTATCTCCAGCGGAACAAACCGGACTCATTTCTAGACCCCTTCTTTTCAAGGAGCAGGCCCGGTGAGTAGAATAAAGAAGGCCCTGTCTCACCGCATGTCTCAGAGCAGCACTTAAACCGGTTACGGTTGCGGAGAAAAAGGGTGCAGTTGAACTTTGACAAACGCAACCGGGTTTTCCGATTCGGCCTAAGCAGGGAGTTGCGATTAGCATGTGGCCACCGCATGGCAAATGTAGTCGAGAGATTTAAATGACCTTTAAAAAGGGATGTTTATTTTATTTTATTTCTGAAATGCAGCGGATTCCTTGGTCTGCGAACCAATGGTAGGGAAAGACTTTGGAGGAACGAATAATATGGAGTAGGCACTCGCTAGTTCTTCTATGGGGAGAAAATGAAGTAACTGTACGCGCAGTCTTGGTGTCTCGATAAATCTTATGAGCTGCAAGCCGCGCCTCCCAAGGCTACGCGTAAGATTACTTCCTTTTTCTCCCCATTGAAGAACATAGCAGAAGGAGGAAAAACCGGTTTCAGTTGTAGCTTCACTTCCCCCTCCCTCATGCCTACTCCATAATATTCTCTCCTCCAAGGGAAAGACTAACATCTGGAAGAGCCTAGCAATCAAGGGCAATCTCCTTCTGCGTGGCAAAGTGTTGTGTTAGACAAACATTTTTATTCATGCACAGTCACTATACGATCCCAGCCTTTCACTAACTCAGAGAAACAATTATCACAAAGAGAAAAAAACCCTCTTCCCCCCGAAAATAAAAACATTATTAAATTTATGTTGTATGAATGTAATGGGGATATTATTGTGAACAGGTATATCGGATTTGTGTGCTTGGATCGCAGCCCACTTATAAATCCTCGTCAACAGGACAAGATAAAGGGGTCTTTCTAAGGGGTCCTAACCAGTATTGACGCTAAGTTTCGGAGAAAACTCCGAACGGTTAGGTCGACGGGCGCGCTATGTGACCCGAACTCGGGATCTTCACACTTCGCCCGTTTACCCTTTCCAGTGACATAACCATGGTGAGGCTGGTTAATGATGTAGGCAGGGCCGTCCCAAGGGGTGTGCGAATGTAGGCGATCGCCTAAGGCTCCGCTCTTATAGAGGCCCCTCTCCTGGGCCATTTTATTGCTATCTCATAAGGCATGATAGAGAAGAGGCCCCGCTCTTGCGCTTCGCCTGGTGCCCCGCACGCCTCTCGGGCCGTCTCTGGTGTAGGACTACTTAATTTGTTAAACAAACCTACGACTATAAGTCTTTCTGCGGCATACCTGAAATCAGGATAAGGTCAAGTATTTCTTAAGTATATAATAGTGTGATGATTTATTTTGTGATTGTTTCTTTTAAATATACACGATTGAAGATTAATATCAACCATTTTGACAAGAATTCGAAACGCGCTTTGGAATGTTCAAAACTAAAAATGAGTGGAAAAAGTGAGGGAACTGATCTTCCATTGTCAGTATTTTATTTTAAAAAAATTATGTTGCACATCATTCGGTATTCGTTAGGAAATTTTACGTAAAAATTTTTATTGTGGGGGTCCCTGTCTTGTGGAGGACCCGGGCTGCATACCCGGTCGCCCCCCTAAATCCCGCCCTGCTATCCCCCCATCCGAAATGTTGGGGAGGGTGTCTTCCTACCTATGTATAGGTGATGACTCCCTATTGCTGTAAAATAATTCGCGATTCCTCCCCCACTTTACCGCCTGACAAATCAAAGTTCTATGCAAATCGAAACTAAGGTACACCCGCCAAAAAAAGTATTCAAGTAACAGATAAATTTGCTACGTTGGTTTCGTATATTAAAAATTGTTTATCATAGAATATGAATTAGGACGAGCTATGTGACCCGAACCGGGGACCTTCACACTTCACGCACCACTTGAGATGAAATATGACTTTCGATATTTCTGTCAAGTTCTACGTTTTTCAAAAACTCAATAATTATTCGCATTTCTAAAATAGGAAATTTATCTCTTACTCGAATACTTTTTTTGGA
>JAWZYV010003273.1:0-12310 GCA_038373885.1 Cheiracanthium punctorium | reverse complement strand
AAGCATATTTCAGATTTCTCCGCTTGAGATCCTTCTTCCTATTTCCAAAAGATGCTGTCTTTGCAGCTGAGTAGCATTGAATGGTCTGTCTAGACGAGCTGTTAACAGGATACGTCTTTTGTCATTTGCTTTGGTAGTACATGGATGACCTTCTCCTGGTCGATGTCTAACATTTTTTGTTGCCTGAAATTGATTAATCAAACTTGAAATTCCACTTCTTGCCGATCCAACTGCGTGAGCTATATTTCTTTGCCCGGTTTCAAGTCTTCACGAATAAATTAGGTAATGATTTCCCTAATAGCACAGATGATCACAAAAGAGTCGCTGTGACGTCACAGAGGGTCACAATTGTCACAGGACTGTCACATACTACTCACATTGTGACTTGTGAGTGATGTGACTCTACTGTGTGGTCACTGTGAAGTTTATTTGTGACCAGTCACCAGGTGACGTCGCCATGAAGTCACCATGTGACTAGTATGTGATCGGTCGCTAAGTGACTCCATAGTGAAGTCACCATGTGACTAGTATGTGATCGGTTGCTCAGTGACTCCACTGTGAAGTCACCATGTGACTAGTATGCGATTGGTTGCTCAGTGACTCCACTGTGAAGTCACTGTGTGACTATTTTGTGACTACTGATTTTTTTGGACTTAAAAATGACGTCACACAGCCGGTTTTGCGACTTTGGAAACAGACTCATTTTTTCTAATATTTTGTGGCAATTTCTTTCGTGAAACTTTTAATAAATAAATCCGAAAATAGTAATTAAATAAAACCTCGCAGTTATGTAGTAATGGAATTTAGTTTAATTTATTAATTTTTAAATTAATTCGTTTAAACAAGACAATATTATTTATAAAAAAATATTATTCTTAAAAATATTAGAGTTGAGAGTTCTAATCACAATGGTGAAAACTAAGTATCTGTGAGTAAAATTAACAATTTCTTTCATATCCCCATGGCATATATGTTTCGATAGCGTATGTAAGGTTTAAATTTCGGATGGGGGGGGGACGATCCGCTATTTTCAACCTTATTGTTACTAGAGTAAATACAAATGTCTCAAAATTGCTGTTTTTTAATAATTGCTTTAAGTTTTCAGATCCCCCCCCCCTTAAATACGTCTCTGGTATGTTTGAAAGTTCCACTACGAAAAATTTGAGGTAAAACTATGGATGTAAGTCAAAAATACTTTATTTATTTTATCTAATGCATGTTTTTCCAATTAATTTTATTTATTTTTATATGAAATCCCTTTTAGGCAAAATATAGCAAAAATATAAATATTATCCCTCATACCTTAATATATATCAAACCCCACATGTCGCACATTACAAATTTATTTCATAACCGAATAAAAAATTTCAATAAATGATTAATTTTTTCCGATGAATGCTTAAATAAAACAGCACATTATCTCCTGAAAATAATTTATGTAAAAAAAGAAAGATTTCCAAGATTTTTAATTTATATTTATTACTAATGATATTTTTTATATTAATTATAAAATATTCACAGAATATAAAATTTATTTATAAAATAAATATATATATTTATACATAAAACTTATTTATAAAATACTCACAGAAAAATTTTAACTTTCCAAAAGAAGCCGTCAGAACTAGCTTTTGCAGCCGTCACTTTACTTTTAAAGGATACCGAGCAAGGTAGTAACAGCGGTGCGGTAAGATGCTGGGCTATTAACCATTAGATCCAGGGTTCGATTCTGAATCTCAACTTTTTCTTGCCTGAGAGTTTGGTGCGCCTATATATTTTCGGTTACTCTTTTTCCCCGAATTTTTTTCGCTGTCGCAAAACTGTCCCATCGTGACTTCCCTGAACGGTTGCAATGCGACTACACAGCGAGAGGACATAGGGACTCTGGCGTGACTTTGCTGCGGAGTCGCGGCGACTGTTTGTAACTCTATTGTGACAGTGTTGTGTGGTCGCATTTCAGTCACAGGGGACTGTTGTGCTATTAGGGTTTCTATTTCCGTTAACGTGGAAAAGTTACTGGAATAGACTGCGAGTATATATATAAATACAAAGTTTATGAGTAATCAATAAATATCTATCGATTGCACTTTTGTGGATTAAAATCAGAAGCGTAGCTTCGGAGGGTTACCCGCAAGGAGAGGCATTTGTAAATAATAGGCATTTCGGCAAATAATAGGCGATGCAAAATCTTCAATTGTCTCCGGGGACTGAAAACCCTCGCTACGCCTCTGCTAAATATTCGAAAGTAGCAGAAAGTTATGTAGAGGATATTGCCACCGAATTTGGCGTACAGTCTGCACATGAATTTTTTGAAAAATTTACTCCGAAAAATGTCATCTACACTGCCCTCCAAAAGTTAAGGTATAACCTGTTTTTTGTGAATAATATGGAAACGAATGAACATAGAAGCAAAAAATTTGGACTAACTGAGCACTAAATAGTTCTTTATTGAGTAGGACATAGAAATTTACATAAATTCAACACAAACATGGTGTAAAAGCAAAAGAACACTTTTGGTAGAAAATTCCACTTTTGGAGAAGACATTTTATCAAAGCTTTTTGTGAAAACATGTGGTGGAAAAATTACAAAGATGAGTTCTAATAAGGAATGTGCCCACCCCTAACTGCAATGCACTGGTAATAGCCCTATATCCAAGTCCGTGCTTATCTTTGAAGCGCGAAGTCATCTAACTTGATGCTGGCAGATTCTTCTCTTTCTTGTGGAGATGTCGTCATTTTTATTGAACGATTCTGAAAAGGAGAGCAACTTTTAGAGACTTTTGAGGACAAACAATCAAAGAACCGACGGATCAGTAGTCAAAGAATTGTTTTCAAAAGTAGGTAGTTCCATTCTGCGGTAGTTTGAAGTTGCATGTACAATGTTGCACTAAAGGAAAAAGAAAGAAAAGAAAACGTCCTTCATTAGTACCAAAGGGATGTAGTACCAAATGTTAATTTTTTTGCTACTCATGTAATACAGCTCTTTGTTTGGTTAACTTCTGTTGAATCCCCAAGCCGGAGTTGCCAACAGCTTCGGAATATAATTAACCCCTTTTTCCAAACAGAATTAATATATATATATATTAATTCGCAATAGTAGTAAACCTACATCTTCATATGAAATCTTGCTGTAATCTCTGATGAAAATTATTGTTTAAGGAAAGTGGGCAATTATATTCCGAAGCAGTTAATAACTCTGCCCCAAACGTTTTTAACCGTTTTCCGTGAAAAACAGTTGAAGCTTTTACCTTTCTGCACCAAATCGCTCAAATGTTATATTTCTCAAGATTGTCGTGGAACGATGAACACAAATTCACTGCAAGGCATTAGAGATGGTATAAGAAGCGGAGTACCAGGACTGTGGGTCGTACGATATTTTCAGGTTAACTATTACGAGTGAACATCATTTAATGTTGCAAAAATAGATAAGTTATTATAATTTTACGTAGACTAAGAAAGTACAGGGGCGGGAAAACAAAGGTGACTTTCATTTGAGCATTAATAATGCAGACTGGTAAACTGTGCACCAATTATCTATATTGCATGTCTTCATGGCAATACGAGCGTAGATAATGATTAGGCTATGAGTATGAAATGTTGGTAAGTTTTTTGGCATATACTGTCTTGCCAACGGTCAAGAAAAACTGAAAACTCCGAAACAGTAAGGAAATTTTACCTAAACAAAAAAATTGAGGCAAGATAGCAAGTTTTGGCTACAAACCAGGAAAATCTTGAAGTGTGACGTTGTAAATAACCTGAAGTCGGTTCTTCCGTTAGCTTTACACAAGCTGCCAAATGATACATTGGTTGAAGTACCCGACTATGACTACCGCGAACCACAACATCGCCAGCGTCCTCGGACTGCTATGGTGTCCCTGGACACCAACTAAATCCATTTTATTCGAACTCTGTCCCTGTACATACTTTTACTTGTACATCAATATTCTTGATTTTTACACTCACACTCTTGCATCTTATACTATTTTATACTTTTCTCTATATACTCACATTTTTTGTACATTTTGTATATATTGTAAATATTGTTTTTGTTTCTCTTTTCTTACTTGACTCACTGCATTTGTCTATTTTCCTCACATTGTACTCCATTTCATGTTCTTCATGGTCTTACTGAGCAACCTGCCCTATGAAGTCCGTGTTCAACACGGAGGGAGGGCGGGTCAGTCTCCATCACCTTTCAACATCCTTGTACTTCTCGCGGCTTACCGCATCCTTGCCTTGCCACGGCATTAGTGGTTTAACAGACTGTTTCTTAATGACATTGACATGCTTACGGCCCTGTCATCTGGGCTTATTTCTGATTTCGCAAAACTCTGATCATCATAACTCACTGGAGATAAGCGTACCATACGTTAGGTGCTCCTGTAAATCCAAACTTCATGTCATGCACGTTAGTTTTACGTACTCGGTTGTTCTGGGAAAAACTTAAAACGACTTGGAATAGGTGCGCAAAAAGCGGCGGTAGGCAGGGTGCGAACTGAGCATTTTCTCCAGGGGGGGGACACTTGAAAAGAAGAAGGAGGGAAGGTGCAAATGCATCCCTCACATGATATTACTTGACAAATGCATTCGCCGACACGTGTGGGAACTGACTTATATTCAAACAAAAGTCATAGATTGTTTGTTCTATGGAATCACAGATACAGAAGCTGCAAGCTACGTACAATGTACCTGTATTGGAAGCCACCCTTGAGGGTTTTTAGCTTAGAAAAGAGACAAAATTTTAAGGCAGTCGCCTTAGAGTATAATAACAAACGATAACATACCACCTGCATTTTGACTTCTAGACTTCCGAATCTGAATCCCAAAATCTTCACTCACCAGTTAAATATTTCTTCAGCAGGGGATAAATAGTATCCCTGGCAGGGATCAATTAAAATTTCTCTATCCGGGGATATTGCATTCTTCAGCCGGGGACGATCCCCGGCATCCCCCCCCCGTCAATTCGCACACTGGCGGTAGGGTATAATTCAGAAAAGTAGTAAAGCGAAAGAGCTTTTTCAAACTGAACAGAATTCCGGAAGGCAAAGGGTTACCCGAAAGCACTGTTTTAATTTTCTTTGTTTTAAGCAGGCTCTTAAAAAACGGGAAAATAATTTATCCGGCACGACAGTCTTGCTCATTTATATCAAACCATATTTAGAGCATTTTCAATATCCCAAATACGCCAAAAAAAATCCCAGAATTCCGCACTAACAGCATTATCTTTATTTACGCTCGCATTTCCCTGAAACATGCTAAAGTTTTTTGTTTGCTTTTTAGCACAATTTATGTATTAACATTATTACTGCTATATTACAAGTCTTTTTTTTTCGGCATTGTAGTTATACTGTACTACGCTTACGAAAACTTGTTGCAATCTTGAGACAGCAAAATATTTTCGTACGGGACTAGCGTTGCATAGTCGCACCAGTTATGAAATTAAAAAATAAAATACTAAAAAAGGTAAACTGGGGATAAAGTTGTTGCTGAAACTATAACGGACACAAGTACAAATATATTAATCAAAATACAAAAACAAAAATAGGGGAGTGCAAACGGCGCACAAGTCCCTGGGCCCAATGCCAAAGGGGGTGCCCCAAATTCACGGTTAAACAGGAAGGGGGCGTCCTATGAAAATTTGCTCAGGGTGACATAAATTCTAGTTACGACACTGTCAGCGAATACAGTTAAATTATAGTTTATGTTGGGAGAAAGGAAATATGTCCGTAAACAAACCGCCGAATTTAATTTTAAAAGCATGCGATATGAGATATAGTAATGCGGTATATACGGGGTGAATCTAAACTCTTTTGCAAAACTTCAAAGGGTGATAGTACGCACCAAGACAAACAATATAATTAGGCAGACAAACAATATAATTAGGAGCAATTAGGCATCATCAAATATCAGGGTCCAAAATTTCAAATGTTTATTAAGAACAGAAGAAACTGGTCGATTCGTTTGCGGTTTTTGCAAAAATTATTTTTTTTGTCAGTATTTTCTTGAAAATAAATTTTAAAGATAAAGTACAAAAAATGCGGATAGAGGACGCTTTAGACTTTGGAGTAACGAACAACTATTTTTTACTGTTATTTTTTGTATCTCATTAAATGCTTCCAAAAGCTTAGACTTAAATTTTGAGCTCAAAATCGGAATCGGATTGCGATTGGTTAAGTAACACAAACTGAACTGTGTTCAGGAGTTGAAATTTGAAACACACACCTTTGAACACAGTTCAGTTATTCCCGATCTTGATTTCGTAGCGTGTTCTGTGCACACGCAACCGACCATCAGCCACGTGTCGATTTTTCCCGATGGTTCCTCCAACAGTTGGCTGCGTAACCAGACCTTGTCGCACATGTGCTATTCATCGATGATTGCAATTTCAGTCTGGAAGGCATTTTCAATGCGCGCAATTGGACGTGCACAAACGAACACGCCACCCGTCCTCATTCATATTAACGGCACGTTTCAGCGTCAATCTGCGGTCCTGAATTATCCACGATCACTTGATCGGGTATATCTTCTGCCAAGGCGAATGGACGGTGGTACGTATCTGCTATTCCTGCAAGAAAAGCTTTCAGTTCTACTGCAGGCTTTGTCTACTGCAAGCTGCTTTTTACTGCAAGCTCTACTGTCTTCCAGTCAGTATAAAAGCTGGTATGTGGTTCCAACATGACGGAGCGCATGCACATTTCAGCGCGGATATGCGAAATGCATTGGATGCAGCATATCCACGCGATGGATTGGACGGGATGGTCCAATATATTGGCCGGCACGCTCGCCTGACCTTTCCTGCCTACACTTTTTCCTCTGGGGCCCTATGAAGAGTCTTGTTTACACAAGCCCCGTCAACTGCGACGAGGAACTGGTTGCGAGGATTGCCGTCGTAGCAGGCGATATCCGAGAGATGCCTGGGGTAATCGCTTATGTTCGCAAGTCCCTCCGCCGGCGGTGTGCGGCCTGCATCGCTGCTGGTAGGTGCTCTTTCGAGCAGCTTTTCTGATTCCGCGCGAACACCATGCGTATACCATTTTATGTACCGGTCAGCCTTCAGTTATATAACGCACTACGTGCGTACATAAAAATTGTTTCTTTTTATGTAGTAATTTGAGCGCAGAAATTGCTCATGTCTGTTATGAATAAATTTTATTTTTAATTTTTTCACCCCTCTCTCGTTTATTTTACGTGCAGGGGGTAGTAGTTGCTGCCTACTCTACGACACCAAGTCCTACGAAACCAAGATCGGGAACAACTGAACTGTGTTCTGGGGTTCGTGCTGCAAATTTCAACTCCTGAACACAGTTCAGTTTGCGCTACTAAACCACTCCCAACAATTCAGATTTTGAGCTCAAAATTTGAGTTTAAGCTTTTAAAAGCATTTAATGAGATACAAAAAGTGACCTTAAAAAAATAGCTGTTCGTTACTGCAAAGTCTAAATCCCCCTCTTCCTGCATTTTTTGAGCTTTAAAAGTTATTTACAAGAAAATACTGACATGAAGAATAATCCTAGCGAAAACCGAAAAAGAATCGGCCGATTTTTCCGTTTTTTATAATTGTTTGAAATTTGGACCCTAAACTTTAATGGCGCTTTACTCCTTCGGAAGACGTTTGGAACCCTTAATTTCCTATTTAATATTGTTTGTCTTATGTGTACTATCACCCCTTAGAGTTTTGGCCAAGAGTTTAGATTCACCCTGTACATTAGTCTCTCCAAGTAAATTCCAATTAAAACAGTAACTGTTTGTTCGAATATAACTGTTTGTTTGCGTGATTATGGCAACACTATGCTACGGCGATCTGCCAAGGATGGGGAGTGACTTGGCAGGAGGACTTTCTAAGGGGTTCAAAAGCATATTCACGTTTCATCTGGAGAGAACCTACCAAAATGTTAGACCGTTAGATAGAGAGCCGCACGATGGGACCCGAAACCGGGACCTTCACACTTCGGCCGTCTACCATTTTCAGCGCCATAACCACCATGCCAGTGTGAGGCATGTAATACTTGAAAATTCAATGTTTATATGCTAAGTATCCTGTCAAAACGAGCACGACTTCGATATATTTATATAAATATATACATTGACCATGATATCAAACCAAAAATGTAAATTTTAAATAAAATATCCACTCTGTTCCTTTTATGAATGCTTTTTACATGACTGAAAAGATAAATTTTGACATCAAATAATACTAATATTATTCAAAAATTTTTTAAGCTATATTTACCTCTGTGAAAATAAATGAGTGCATAAATTACTGAAACCGGAGTGTAAATTAAAATTATAATTTCGAAGAACACTCTCTTTTGAGGAAATAGACTAATTTTTATTTTTGAGAACAATCAAACTGTACACGAAAAACTGACTGGGTTTTTCATTTTAATGGAAAATGAGGATGGAAAATGAGAGCACATATTTATTTTTTGCTTAAATAATCTTTTGCATATTTTTTAAATTAAAAATTAATATTTATATGCACGAGATGGCTCTAAAATTTATAAAAGTTTGAAATTAATAGATGGAGCCACTACAGGAATAAAGTGAGACCGGAAAGAATTCTTCGAATACAAAAATAGAAAACAATGAACCGATTCGATGATATTTTAGGAGTGCACATTTATTTTTGCATTTATCCTATTAATTTTCTTTTCTTTCATTTAAATACTTTTGCAAAAAAAATAATAAACATTTAAGTACAAATTTAACTTTATTTGGAAAACTTTGTATTACGATTGAAAACTCGATTAGACAAGTAATTACTTATCGTTACAAACAATATCTCTATCCACTGTGCAAAACGGGAAGAATAGATTAAAAAAGGAGAGATATTGGTTATTTCATGGTCAGTAAAACCCTTAGAGTTTTTTTTTTTTAGGAAATGCATAAATAAACGCTGTTTTAGTTAATTTGTTTCTATCGAATGTGTTTTGCTATGCTTTAAAAAAGTTTTAGAAATTATGCATAGAAAAGTAATAATTTATCTATACATTCAGAATCCGAAGGATGGTGTGTATCGAGGTTGGTTATGCATTGCCAATTCTGCAGATCGCCAATTTTAAATTTACAGCTACAGTCGGAGCCTGGTACTTTTTAATCTTAGATCTTTTTTTTTTTTTTTTCAATGGGTGGCACTTGCCTATCTGAAACTGTTGTGGCCGTTTTATCATGGAGGCACACAATGGGCGGTCAACGTTGCCCCGTATGTACGGACGTACAAGTTAACACAGCCGAGATTTGAACCCGGACCCAAGGCGTCATAGAATGGTTCTTTTTATGTAGCTCTAAGCGACACATTCAGTGACGTGAGCTGTCCTCTCCTGGCAAATAAATAAATAAATAACTCCTACACCACCTGAGCGGCTCCATGGCACAGTGGTTATGTTACTCGAAATGGCGAAGTGTGACGGTACGGGGTTGGGGTCTCAACGCGCGTCCGTCGACCTAAGCGATCGGAGTTTTCCGTGATTTTCTCTGAAATTTAGCGCAAATACGGGTTGAACCCCTTAGAAAGACCCCTAAAGGATGGCAACCCCCCATTTGGGTTGTCCTTCTGACGAGGAGGGACATAACGGGCTTTATAAGCGGGCTTCGAGACAAGCACACTTATCCGATATACATGTTCATAACAACAACCTGGGCGACTTCGTCTTAGATGTCCAGCCGGAGACAGCTATCTTTTGCAGAGCTTGCACCCATATTTCGTTTTAATTTTTTTCTTTTTTTAAATTATTGGGTAAGTGTGCATGCTATTTGAAAAATTATAACCTTCTTGGAAGATTTTGCATAGCTTTTCGCGTCGTTTTCTCTCCCATCAAAATATTTGCAAGTGAAATTGTAATTATAATACATGTTAAAAAGGTATGGCATGAATCCAAATAAAAACTTTCGGTAAAGTCCCATTTGAAGTCATATTTCGAACGTACTTAGAAGCACTATGAATACTTTTGATAAATCGATACATAGTGCAAAACAATGAATGTGTTTGTGTGTAATGGCAAGCCAACATGAGGGCACCTGATATGGGGATGCCTTGCGCCGAGGAGTTTCGGAACACGGAAATTAATCAGTACATTTCTGTGCTTTCCGCCATTTCATAAATAAGCAGAAAATAAAATCGTCTACATCTGCTGACCAAAATTCTACCAAGTGCTGGAAGGTGACGCAGATACATGGGTGTATGTGGCAGACGAGATGTACAGGCTACGGTGGTGAAATTTCAGTCGCACTCCTTTGCATTCAAAAAGACATGTGACCAAGAATGTGTGACCAATTTAGTGCGAGACAAACATACTGAAATGGTCTCACACTCAGGATCGCATGACTCTTCGAGTACAAAAGGGTGTAACCAAATTTTAGTGCCGTAGCCTGTATACTGCGTGAGCTACTGGATGGTACCGGTTAGTATCGTTAAAGTGTAACGAGAAGGAGATGTCGAGCATCGAAAAATAACGCCACTAAATAAAATCAGAGTCATGCGTATCATTGTTAGATATTGTTCATGATACGTTCTTTACGTGTCAATAACAAGAAGACGTCACAGTATGACTATGCAGTTTAGTTTGAATGTTGCCATAAAGAATTACGCCTGTTAACGTAGCCACGATCACGTTGCAACCGTATAGAGTTAGAGATTGAAGTAAACGCCGATAACCTGTTAGAGGCAGTGGCTTTGCCAAGGGGGTCACAAACTGCCCTTGAGGAATTTTTTGCCATACAAAATGTATATTCTTCACTCCCTTATCAAACACACGTATACCTATATGTGAGTTGCAGTAGTCGCAACTCCCATAAAAAGTTTCTGGCTACGCCACTGCTTGGAGGGATATTTTTTCCTTTTCAAATAAAAGTATCATTAACGCGGAAAGTAATAGCGACAACGTTTCGTACAAGCAATCATTACCAAAAAATTTCCTTTTGCTTGGATAGTGTAATGACCAAGCAGTATCATTTAGTACCAGCAGTTTTTAATTCAACAAAATATAGTGCTTCGGAAATGTGAACCAAGCAATGAATAAGGAAAGTTAAAATTTGAGAAAAAAAAATCATGCTTTGCCGTGTTAATATTGATTTTGAATCGATACGGAGAGTAATCAGAGTTGGGAATATTAGAATGGATCTTTTTCATCTTACTAGGACGTCTTCTTTTAAATTCTTGATTGGATGTTTAGTTACAAAAGAAAGAAGCCGGAAACTTACAAGAAAATCTCAGGAGCTCAATCACGAGGTGAACGAATTTAATTGTCATAGGTACACACCTGAAAGAACTGGAAAGAAATTATAGGCTCTACCTCTAAACACAAATTGAGTAGTTAAATCCGAACCAATTTTAAGATTTTGGCTAGCATTTGATGATAGATTTAGTTAGTTGAAAAAGCTCAAAAGTTCATCAGAGCGCATATTCGAAATATTCGTACACAGGGTTTATTTTAACATGTGACTTATTGGATTTAAAAGTAGTTGTTAAGTATTTTGTTTTCTATTGGTTAAACTGATATCCACATTAATATAATAAGAGACAGTGTTTGTTGGGATGCGGTAATGAGGAAGACCTTAGGAGATTGACGAATTGATGACTAGCACATTACCCAGTATTGTGACGAAATGCTCACCCACGTCTTTTAGCCTATTATGCATTAGTTCCTGTAAATTGATATTGTGCATTGGGATCTTTAAGAAAGGTAAAGAGAAACTTCAAAGGAACTGAGGATTGTGAAAGATAATGGGAGCGTGGCGTGGCCTTATAGAAGCATTTGCTAAGACTATCTCTAAGAACGAAGAGCAGAAGCAGTCTTCTTCTAGTAGTTCAGTAAAATCGAATAAAAGTACCCTTATAAATTAATATCAGACTTAATTGATTCAATATTCATATTTTATCTGTATTTGTTTTGTATTTCTTAGTTTTCTGCATATGATTTGTTTTTCATATATTTTTCCTATTGCATATTTTCTTTTTTCATAGCTATAAAATATATAAGGTAAATTTATTATTAATTGCGCATTCTAGTGCATTTCGTTAACATTACGAAGTTTGAATGCGGCTGCGCGACCTCTAAATATAAATATATTTTTTAAAAAAACTTTACACACATTATCATTGTATACAATGGCTTGAAATAAATGGGTGAGATCAACAAAAATACGACGTTTATTTTTTCCTTTGACTTCTGAAGCACCCTAAAGCTCATATGCGCTGATTTCTTGCACGGGTGGAGGAGGTACGTCTCCTTTCGGAAAAAAATAGGAACCGTTTTGGGAACTTTAGCATCTTAAATGATTAGTGTCCTTTAATTTTAATCCGTGATTAAAA